>JASAND010022667.1:0-36686 GCA_030248195.1 Trissonchulus latispiculum | reverse complement strand
AGTAAATCGACTACGCTCGTTTCAATGGGCATATTGCCGGAACCAACGGAAGTGACCAGTGGTCACTACAGCCTATGGGGCCTACTGACCACTGGTCAAACGGCCTAAAACTGCGTTTTTCGGCGTTTTGGTCGGGGGCATATGGTAAATCGACTACGCTCGTTTCAATGGGCATATTGCCGAAACCGACGGAAGTGACCACTGGTCACTACAGCCTATGGGGCCTATTGACCACTGGTCAAACGGCCTAAAACTGCGTTTTCGGCGTTTTTGGTCGGGGGCATATAATAGTAAATCGACTACGCTCGTTTCAATGGGCATATTGCCGAAACCGACGGAAGTGACCACTGGTCACTACAGCCTATGGGTTCTATTGACCACTGGTCAAACGGCCTAAAACTGCGTTTTTCGGCGTTTTTGGTCGGGGGCATATAATAGTAAATCGACTACGCTCGTTTCAATGGGCATATTTCCGAAACCGAGGGAAGTGAGCACCGGTCACTACGGTCTAGGTGGCCTACTGACCAGTGGTCAAACTCCCTAAAACAGCTTTTTTCGGCAATTTGGCGGTTACCCATTTATAGTAAGTCGGCGGTGCTGGTGGTGGTAAACGATAGGCATACTATCGAAGTCGGTACATGTGAGCCCTGACCACGGAGACCTGTGAGTCAGGGTTCCAATGGTGGTCCCAAATGAAAGTCCTAAATTTTTTTTTTTTTTTTTTTCAATGGTGTGTATATTGTGTGCTATATCTATAATCACTTTTAGCCTGGCCTAGGGCACTGTTTAAGCTCCTTATATCAATTAGTGCATTGCTGGAAAGGGATCCTTTAAAATGACAGAAGGACAAGAAACAAAAATGCTCCTCTGGAGCATGAAAAAGTAATATGGGTGATGGTTAGGTTGTAAAATCAAGAGAGGACTAGTCTTTAAAATGCTTAATATGGGGCTAGGTTCAAAAATAGAAGAGGACTAGGTTGTGAGCGAATTAATATGGGCACAGCTTCGCCGAACAACCCATATTCGCGGGATTTCACGCTTCGTCTTAGCTTTTGTCACGTACAGAGTTATCAATATCAGTTAATAATAAGAAATTTAAGGAGTTGAATACTCACTGAATGCTGTTTATATACAAACAGTGTTAGACTAGCTAGGAATATATACGTAATTGTCATTGATCGTATTAAGCTGCGGCAAGCAACGAGAAGAGATCCAAGAATACGATGCTAAAGCTATTAGAAATAGAAAGTCAGAATCCTAAAATTATTATTGAAATATAAATTTGCCGTAAAAATGGATAAAATGCTCTGGTTAGAATAGAGCTTTTTTCTTGAAACTATAGGTTGCTAAAATGAAAGTTCCATTAAAGATCGAATACATAGCAGTCGATTATTTATGCACTATAAATGCATAGGAATAGTGATTTACATTTATAAACCGCGAATATGGGTTGTTCGGCGAAGCTGTGCCCATATTAATTCGCTCACAACCTAGTCCTCTTCTATTTTTGAACCTAGCCCCATATTAAGCATTTTAAAGACTAGTCCTCTCTTGATTTTACAACCTAACCATCACCCATATTACTTTTTCATGCTCCAGAGGAGCATTTTTGTTTCTTGTATATATATATATATATATATATATATATATATATATAATACGTAATTTTAGATGTCAGCAGGCGTTCGGGCTCCTTTGATTAAGCATGAAAAAACATCTTTGGAAAGAGCGCAAAAGTTCATTTCCAGTTGCGAATGGACTTCGGCAAACATTCGTTCCCATCTTTACCGGGATCGTCACGAGCCTGTCATCTTCCATTATGCGGTTTCTTTTGATCCACAGAAATCGCTGCTGCTTAGCGGACCGGATCATGTAGACTTTACTCAAGCTAAGTCTCTGCTGGAAGAAGCTGGTAAACCAACATCCTGTCCAGGTACCGTCTTTTCTCCGACATGGTCGACTCACTGGCTGAGGTTAGATTTCAATCTGCCGAAGAGCTGGCTCAGCGATGAAATTCGACTTCAGTTTCAAGCGGGCTGTGAAGCTCAAATCTATGACTCCACCGGTGCCTTACTGGAAAGCTTTTCTGAAGATTTTGGACGCAATGAATTTATCTTCAGTCACTCACTGACATGTGACCAGTTAGTTGGATCTATTTATATAGAGCTAGCTTGTAACGGTTTGTTTGGCGCTGGGGGCGATGGTCATCAGATTGCGCCTCCCGATGAAGGTAGAACTTTTACGTTAACTAAATGTTATCTGGTTCAGTCTAATCGACTAGCCTATAACATTCTGTATGATCTCAAAGCTTTGGTTGGTTTGGCAGAAGAATTGGACAAGAATAGCACTCCCCTGCAGAAACAGGCCTTACACTGTGCCAATGCAATGATCAATAATATTGTAGTGGACGATTTTAGTGATGTCTCTCTACAAAACGCTCATCAATTAGCTGCGGCTTTTCTGAAACAGCCGGGAGCTTCTGCAGGTATTACATATATTTTGAGTATTTTTATTGTGTTTACCGTCATGTTTTAGTTTTTTAATGCCTTGTGGTTATTCACACACAGGGGCGGCATCAAGGTTGTATACGGCCTCTATCAGATAGTTTAAGGAATGGGCAACCATTTCAAGCTTGGATTTAAAGCACTCATTAAAAGTTTTTGTCCCATTTTGCAGCAGATACGTACGGATGCATACCTGTATTCATACATTAACATAGGGTCGGGTCCTGGGGGGGGCTTGTCCCCAGAAAATTTTGAGGGAGCTTGTACCTTGAACAAAAATTTTCAGGGGGGCTTGTACCTCAAGAATAAAGTTTTTAAATTTTTTTGAAAAATTAACGCTAATTTTATTTAAATTTGCAATTTTTTACCAAAATTTGCAAGAAATCTTCAATTTTTTGAAAAAATTTCAAAATTTTGTCCGATTTTCCTAAAAAATTAAACAAATTTGCTAAAAAATTCCGGCAAAGCCGGAAATGTTTTGAAATTTTAGTGTAAAAACTAATTTTTCCGGCTATTTTTGCCTATCCCTTGGCCATTTTTCCGTTACCCCTTATCCCCGACGGCGGTATGGCTTGTACCTTGTCCGGGTTGGGGGGGGGCTTGGACCCCCCCCAGACCCCCCCGCGTTAACCTATGCCTGTATTTGTATGTACGTACCTAGCTGCTTAAGCCCTTGCACTAGTATGACAAGTTTCGTCGTTATTAATAATTCAACAAAGAAGCTAAACTTCTCCAAGCAGACGTGGCAATTTTTGGAGCCTGTTGTTACCCATAGTACGTATATATGTTGTTTACATATCTGGAGTCGGAGTGTGTTATAATTGCGAGTGACATTTAGTTTTAAGAGAGAGCGTAGACCCCAGTGACCCTGAAGCAATCTGTATATAAGTAAACTATGACAGCGCAAAACTTTAAAACGGCCTCATACGGCCACTTGGCTGAGCAGTCAATAAACAACAGCAGTGCCGTGCAGTAGCGTAGTCAGAAAAACTTTTGGAGGAGGGCAAACCGAAATGTTTGGGAAACTTGAGCTGAAACTAAATCCTGTGGAGACCTATTTCAAATGGAAACTGGTATTTTGGAGGTATATATTTTAGTGCAGAATTAGCGCCGGCTAAAGTTTTTGGAAATATTTACCCGCAGTCCTACTTGGTATTAAAATTTTTCTTTGACCTTTGACCTCGGATTTCGGGGGAGGGGGCATGCCCCCCTCGCACCCCCCTTGGCTAAGCGCCTTTTGCTATGTTGTCCTGTCAGCTGGAACTTTGCATTATGTTTCGTATTTCAGGTCGAATGACCCTTCATGCCATGGGCCACTGTCACATTGATACCGCCTGGCTCTGGCCCTATCGTGAAACCAAGCGAAAGTGTGCCCGTAGTTGGTCTACAACTATTCATCTGATGGATGACTATCCACAACTGCTGACTTTTACCTGTTCCCAGATGCAGCAGTTAGACTGGATTCGCACAGACTATCCGGAACTGTTCCGGCGAATTCGCGCCCAGGTGGGGGAGGGCCGTTTTATTCCGGTGGGGGGAATGTGGGTTGAGTGTGACGGTAATTTGCCCAGTGGCGAATCCTTTGTTCGCCAGCTGCTGTATGGTCAGCAGTTTTGTCTGGAACATTTCGGTCGCAAATGTGAGGAATTTTGGCTGCCAGACACATTTGGTTATTCTCCACAGCTTCCGCAGATCATGCTACAGGCTGGGATTCACCGATTTGTTACTCAGAAGCTGAGCTGGTCCCTGGTCAATCGGTTTCCTCATCACACATTTTGGTGGCGCGGACTGGACGGTTCACGAGTGCTGGCCCACTTTCCACCGGCTGACTCCTACTGTACTGAGTTGCGGCCGGCGGAATTGCTCAAAAGTTGCACAAATTTCCAGGATAAAGGCCGCTCCGATCATGCCATGCTTTTGTATGGTTTCGGTGACGGTGGAGGTGGTCCGTCACGTGACATGCTGGAATCGTTTCAGCGATTGGAGGATTTCGAGGGCTGCCCCCGGCTGCTTCCTTCATCTCCAGCGAAATTTTTTGAGGCTCTAGAGCAAGAGCTATCACAAAATGATAATTTGTGCACCTGGTCTGGTGAACTCTACCTGGAACTGCATAACGGAACCTATACCACTCATGCGGCCGTAAAGCGTCGCAATCGACAGCTGGAATTTCAGCTATTTGACTGTGAACTGATTTGTTTCCTTCTGAAGGTCTTTGGACTTGCTACCGGAGCTTTGCCTCAGTTGGATCTACTTTGGAAGAAGCTGCTGCTGAACCAGTTTCATGACGTTTTACCTGGTACTTCGATTTCACCCGTCTATAAGGATGTTCATCAGATTTATGACGAAATAGAGACTGGATGTCAGTCTATGCTGAACATCAGTCGTCAGTCGTCAGCAGGACAGAGTTCTGGCACTTTGGCCATTCTCAATTCTTTGCCCTGGGCCCGACCGATTTGGATGGCGGAAAAAAAACTGTCCTATCGGTTGGGTCCGCTATCAATAGCGGAAGTGGATAAGCTGATTCCCTTTGAGGCAGACGATGAACACGATGTTTTCGCTGAGCCACTACCAGATGAAGCCGGCTTTCGTCTGGGCAATGCCTGGTTTGTGGCAGAAATGAACGCCATGGGACGACTGGTTAGTTTCCGTTCCTTCCAACGTCCAGGAACCGGAGAAATAGAGGAACGCCAAATTCTGCCCTCGGGGTCTGAGGCCAATGTTTTCAGCCTATTTCACGATGTTCCCCTGTACTGGGATGCCTGGGACGTTATGGATTATCATCTTGAAACCAGAAATCCAGTTGTCACTCTTCGCCAGCCGTTGCAGGTGGACCACTCTAAATCTGTTGAGGATGAGCGTTTGGTTCTGACTTTTTCTCTGAATATCTCTGAGCACAGCTATATTACTCAGTCAGTGATAGTTAGTGCCCATTTGCCTTATCTTGAATTTGATACCACCGTTCACTGGCAGGAATCCCATAAAATGCTAAAGGTGGAATTTCCGGTAGCTGTTCACTGCAGCGAGGCTGCCTATGATACACAGTTTGGACATATTTTTCGTCCCACCCATACCAATACGTCCTGGAATACGGCACAGTTTGAGGTCTGTGGTCACAAATGGGTCGATATGTCCGAGTATGGCTTTGGTGTGGCCTTGCTCAATGACTGTAAGTATGGCTACTCCTGTAGGGACGGTACAATTAGCATGTCCTTACTGCGATCTCCCAAATCACCTGATCCAGAAGCTGATATGGGTCAGCATTCCTTTCGCTATGCTCTTCTTCCCCATTGGGGGACCCTGCAACAGTGTACTAATTTTGAAGGCAGTGTGCCACAGCTGGCCCTGGAATTTAACTGTCCTCCACGATTGGCATTTCTGCCGAAACTGATTTGTAACCTTCCAAGTATTTTTATGCTGAGTTCTAACCAGGTTCAGATTTCTGCCATTAAGCTGCCGGAGAAATCAGGAACTTTTGATAATCGGGTTGTGATTCGTCTCTTTGAATGTTTTGGAGGCTCCTGTACTGTAGTCCTGAGTTCTTCATTGTTTGCGTTTGTAGAAGCATTTTACTGTGATATTCTTGAACAGTCTGTGGAAAAATGTGAGATGAAAAGGGAAGGACTCATTTTGATTCCTTTCAAAGCATTTCAATTTCGTTCTTTGATTGTATCTGTTAAATTGAAAAATATGTAGTTTGTGTCTGTTAAATTGAAAAATATGTAGTTTATGAATTGTGATTTAGAATTAAAAAAGCGTAATAAATACTTGAATGTCGTCAATGTTCTCACTGTTTGCATTTTTAAATAATGAGATGACCTTGACAGACCAGTTTTTATGTCATCATTTGCGACCTGATCTTTATGATCGGGAAAAGGACGTGACAGGGAAAATTTTTAGGTTTGTTAAATTCGAGAATTATCCGTGATCAGTGTAATAGTGTAGTTAGTTGACGGTGAAGAGTATAGTTTGTAATATTAGAGATGATGAAAACGAGGAAAACATAGGTAATAGTTTTGGCTTGCTGATTAGTGATTGAAGTTTCTTCGCAGCTGGTTGTCATGGAGTTGTTCACTCTCAATTTGAGATGATTTAGCGGTAGCCGCATTCATTCAGCCCATGGATGGGGTGGCTTTAAGTTTATTGGCATTACTAGTGTAAGTGGATAAGCTGCTTGGCAAAGACCTCCATTTGTAGAGAGTAAAACCACTTGACTATTGATGCATACATACTGAGGTTCCGTTCCATCCAAAATTTCAAACAGATATGTTAGATTGAAGGATGTCTAAATACATAATATCAGTAGATATATTGTCAGTGCAAATCCCGGTTCACGATGGTGTGCTTTGTATTTTCCAGCTTTCGAGCAATCAGCACAGAGCAAGACTTGTCTTGATTGGGCAGCACAGCTCAAAATACAGTATTCGCAATCATAGGTGAAACCTGGTCAGTTCGAGCCACAGTATGGACCGGGTCAGGAGCTCTGACCCGGTATTTGTGTTTGGGGGAAGGTTTTTGCTGTTAAAGCATATTTTTTAGAATTTTTATCATATTTTACCGCCTTAAAACTTTAATAAATTACTAATAAACTAGCAATAAGAATAAATATATACTTAATTGTCTAGTGTTTTAAATCATTGTCGCTGCAGTATCCTCATGGCTCATAGTGTATGCTCCAGAGAATCTAAAATTTTCTATGCTCCATTGACTGTAGACGATTCTTCACCGCAGCTGTCGTTTTAAGGAGGAGTCAGACTCCGTGGATTTCAACTCCGGGTGTCTAATTAGGAAAAACTCAATAAAATAAGGTTCACAGACTCTGCGTTTTGATTTCCATTTTTCGAAATGTTATGACTTACTATTTTACGACTGGTGTTGTCACGTTAGAGAAAAATCCGGGCCGGGCCGTTACTAGTCATTCGGCCCGGGCCCGGCCCGAAGCCCGAGCCCAAAACAGGCCCGAGGCCCGGTCCGGATTTCGGGCCCGAAGCAGGCCCGAGGCCGGCCCGGATGTCTAAATGTTCAAAATTGGTGAAAATAATTTTTAAAGTGTAGTTGTAGTTTTTAGCAGATAATAAACATGAATAGTGATAAGAAATAAATGAAAAATAACATATTAAGCAAAAACAAGAAATTGGCTTAGAAACAATGCCTCTTAATCTTAAACAAACTTTTTAAAACCAAGTTTTATAAACGTAGTCTGAATTAACGAATAGATATGCGTCACTCACCAATCCCACATAGGTACCTACAATCATTGAAAACATTTGAATGAAATCTATTTCGGTAATTCTAGAACGGTATATCTAGCTCTAGCGGAGTAACTGCCAAAGCAGCAATGGTACTAGTTTTTAATCAATGTTTGATATACATTATACAATAGATTAATATTTTTTAATTCAATTGAAGAGCTTCTAGTTTTAAGTATTCTCAGTAAAATTAGGTGTTTTTCTTTCCGTTTATATCAATTTTTTCCTTAGGCCCGGAAGCGGCCCGGGAAAAATCCGGGTCTGTTTCGGGCCGGGCCCGAAAAAATCCGGGCCGATCCGATCGAATCTTGATCTGGGCCGGGTTCGGGCCAGGCCTGGCCCGGGGCCCGAGCTCGAAACAGGCCCGAATGACAACACTACCTACGACTAGTGGATTTTGAGGAGTGAAGTGAATGTGAAACCCTCAGCCATACAACTAAAATATTTTACTACAGTAATAAAACACAGCTGCTTAGATATATTAAGCTGCATAATTTTGATTAAATGATGTGGTGACTTTGGCAAAGTATTTTGTTCCAAACTGATTCAACAATTTTTAGTCGACTTCAGATCGAGTGCGAAATCATGCTAATCAGTTTTGATTATTCCAGCTTACTTACAATATATACTTTCCATTTCAACGTTACTTTAAGGAAAGCAAAGATTTTGCCCAACTTTATATTTTAAACGCCAAAAATGTCCTAAAGGATCAAAGAAAACTCACCGCATCCCAATATATATAAGTGTATTTTTAATTTTTCCAAGCTTGAACCTGAATTTTCAAAAACTAAAACGGGCCAGAGCGGGTCACCGGGACGGTAAATAGTGACCTTAGTTCCATCTCTGTTCCAAATGTCTGACTTAAAACTTATTTCAACGAAACAATACAAAAATTAAATATTATATCATGAATTAGCTGTCGTAAATGAATTAAGTTTCTATTCAAATGATAGCTGTACTCTTGTTATTAGCAAGAGTACATAATATGAGTGTGACTGCTGGCAAGCGATCTGTTGTCAGAGCAAAAACTATGCTGTTGGCTAACGGCCTACCTCCTCCCCAAATTGGACCCCAGTGAACAAAGTGAATTCGCCCGCTATGCTTGTGTTCTAAAGTTCGAAACAGCACAAATTAGACTTACGCACTAGTTGTGTTTTTGAGCTTAAGGACATAAATATAGAGCGAGTGAGCGTACCCCCGTTTGGACCCCGTACCCACCCATATAGGGGCGGATTGAGAGGGGGTAAGCCGATATCCCTGACTGCATAAGGGTGTGGCGCTTGTCTTGTCATACTCTTATACATTATGTACTCATGTTATTAATAAATTAAACTATTTTATTTAAAACGTCAATAAGTCCATTCTGTTAACGTTATTTAAAACAACATTTTGAATACTCTCTTGCACAAATCACTTCATCGTGAACCAGGCTTTAGATAGGAGCTGATTTGGTTCACATTGCTTTCACAAATTAAGCCGCAAATTAATGGTAAATTGCCAGTTTAGGGTGGTCAACAATACCGGCCGTACCTCGAATAGTTGTGCAATCGGAAAACACTATTCAGTACCAGGATCGGCTTTGTAATTTACATTGATGCGGCCCCTCTTTGTAACAGTTGGGGGGGCAGAGTTGTATGCGGGCCGATTTTTGCGGCCCGCGCCCGGCCCGCAGCCCGCACCTCATGACCGCGGCCCGCAACGCTCCGGCCCGCGGCCCGCGCACGCGTAAACCGGCCCGCAGGTACCCGCACATACAAATTGCTTCCTATGTAGTACCTGAGCACCGAAACTGATGTATTTTGAAAGATACTTCCGCATCCGGCAAATTTTTCTGTCCGTTTAATTTGAACTTTGTTGTCTACCAAATTACTGTTCTTAAAGTGGTAATAAAAGCCTAACTTCCCTTAACACGTTCAGTACTACCATACTGAGCCATCGGTGGGTCAGTCCGATTCCTACTGGCAAACTACTGGACCCACCCTTGGGTCAGGCCAGCTTTAGCATTTAATTTACAGAGAAAAAAATTTTAGTGTGCAAAGCAAAGTATTCATGCGGCTTTTAGTGTGTACAGGAGGAGGGAATTATTCCTGTATTATTTATATATATTTTTGTTTGTGAGAGAGTATATAGTATTAAAATAGTATTAGTCTATGAAATAAATAACCAAAAAGGGTATTAGTAGTGAACGTGTTAATTAAAAGGGTACACCATGAAAAATTTTTTGGGCAGGGATTTTGCTAATTTTTACGCAAATGTTTGACGCATTTATCCTTGACAGCGAGTTTCTTTCAGCACTTGACGAGCTTAACTAACCAGCTATTAATTGTAGGAAAATAAAAATTGGTATTGAAAGCGCCATGCGACGCCGCAGCAATCACAGGCAATTTTCTCCCTAACGCCCTGTGTTGTGGAACTTTCGGCTGTAATTGACCTTAAGGTGCTGGTATCGTTTTGTGCAGTGCTTTTGTTGGTATTTTTTGAAACGCCATAAGTTTCGCAATTTTATGAGTTGGAAAGAGCTTTATACATCATTTTAAAGCTTATAATCTGTAGATTCTCATGAGAGTACGAAACTAGTAAAAATCCGCAAAAAATAGCGAAAATTTTCTGACATACTGACATCTGACAGGCTGAGCATAGACCAAAAATTTTTGAACATCGATTTCTCAAAACTGTGGAATCTGCCAAAATTGTTTCTTGTGCTGTCCTATAAAGGACATGTGGGCCGAGGGACATTTTTTTGGATTTGGCTTAGCAGGTCTTAACGGGCGAGAAAATCCATTGAATGCGCGGTGACACGAAATTTCGCAACTTTGCATTGAGTTTTCTCGCAACTGGTGATGTTTTAACTCAAACGAAGAAAAATGTCCCTCCGCAATAGTGCAAATTCTCATTTTGCCAAAAATCACGCGAATCCATTGGGTAGTTTTTGAGAAATCGATGTTCAAAACAAAATAATCGCAGTTTTGCCAAAATGGTTTTTCGGCCAAATCTCTAGCTTACAGCAACAAACTCCGACTAATAGGTATTGATAAAATGCGCAATCGGACGGTGTATCGACTGAGTATAAATAAGCCGAAATTGTCTGTAAGATTTGGCAGTAATTTTGAAAAAGCTGATTTCGTCAAAAATGGCCATTTTTTGACCCCAAAAATCGTTTTTGGCTTATACTGCCTTAACCACTAGAGGTAGCTCAAAAGTTGTAAAAGCAAAAATGTTCATATTTGTGTCCTCTTTCCAGCCATCACAATCAATCCGGTGTAGCGACTACGTACTGAGAGAATAAGGGCAAAAACCAAAACTTTCTTATCTTTAAACCTAAAAATCCGGGGCTGGTCCCAGAATGTTAAAGAGCACCGAAATAGTATATTTGAAAAGTTTCATCCATTTTCATAAAGAATTAAAGCTTATAGGGTCAAATTTACACAAAGCTATACCAGCACCTTAAATGAATTAGTCTTCAGCAAGAAGTTGTGAATGAAAGATAAATGAATTAAAGTCTTCAGTAAGAAGTTATCATGGATTTATATTTATTTATGTGCAAAAGCACGAATTTCCGAAATTAAATTAAAAATGCAGTTTCTGCGCCAATGAAAACAGGTGTTAAAGCTTTTAAAAATAATATTTCGGCAAATATGCTACCCCCACTTTCAGTGCTAAACACTCACAAAGGTTGCAGTAGAAACCACAGGATTGACTTTTGTAGATGATAAATACGTTTCGACTTATTTCTGCAGGACATCGTTGATATTTTTCACAGAAGATACTTTGGTCTAATGGATTACAAGCTAGACTTGCATATATATATTCAATACAAATAAAAACTGTAATTTTAACTGGCTTATATGTTTACTCTTCAGGTTATTACTCAATACGCTGATTGATTATGCAAACTGAATAATATAGTACATGCTGAAGGTGTCGAATGGCATAACGAAGTCAAATAGTGCATAAAAATCTGAAATATTGCCTTCTTTTGTATATAATTTGTTATGTATGAAATCTCTAGAAAGCAAAATTATCCCCATGAATGTAGCCCAAAATCGGCCCGCATCGGCCCGCGCGGCCCGCGCGGGTAGTAAAATTCGGCCCGCCCCGCCCCGCCCCGCGGGTACCCGCGGCCCGCATACAACTCTGTGGGGGGCAACTTCAAGGCAATTAATTAAGTTTGCTAAAAACATGCTAGCTAACTTGTAACACTAGCTAACTGTAAACCAGACAGAAGAAATCGTAAAGCTGCTAACAGATCTATGCTGTAGCAGTAGCTTTATAGCTCTGCTCTGCAAGATTGTGATAACTGTTGAGTAGGTTACTGACTCAGTAGTGGATTATTTCACGAACAAAGTTTTAAGAGATGGATTTGATAAGAATAGCATTATATTACTATTACTGGATAACTATATATTTGGTATATGCTCAAAATTTGACAGACTGTCGGGGCTGTGGCAAATATGTAACCTGTGATATGCATCTAAAATTTACCTGTTACAGTAAGAAAGCATTTTAATTTATTTATAGCTTGCTTTATCTTCTGTAAATGCTATCAAAGGAACTATGCCTTCCATATAAATGAAGCAAATGTTTCTGTACAATTGTTTGCGTTCATATATATGAAACCTATGAATAAAGGTTTCCAGTTAAACTTAAGTGTATAAAATATATATAGGAATTAAGAGAAGATCTGTTCCCGGCATGGGGCGTACTTTTACCAAGCCGGGTCGGGTGTCGAACAAGCTGACCCACTTTCGACATTTCTCGTGCCGAGCCGATGTCACGGTGAAATTTTCCCCCTAGAAATCCCCCCCCGGAAAAATATCACCGATGAAATGTTTCTCCCCAGAAAAATATCACCGGTGAAATTTTCCGAGGGGAACATTTTCTGGGGGGGGGGAATTTCATCGTGACACCCACCGTATTTTCTCGAGACCCGAGCAGAGTCGGAAAAGTAGGGCTCGTCCTCTTCTCTGTTCTTTTTAGTGTCTGAAGCAACAAATTATAATACTTTTCGCTGTTTAACATGTAGCTGGCTTATTTCAAAGCAGACGGAGCTTTTCGAAAATGGAATTAGCCTCATCCTATAACGAGTTGTTTCAAACCCAACTTGGAAGTAGAATCATATGCAGAATTTCCCCTCCTAAGTTCTCATATGAAGAATTTCCCCCATAGCAGTGAAAACACATTTTCAAGCAGAGTGTTAACTGATTGTGGTGGTATTAGTATTGCTGGTGTCATGGAATTAATGCCAATGTTTCTCGCCAGTGTAACAATACTTTTGGAGTATAAATTTTAAAAAATTTAAAGTTTTGTCAGAATTAATTAAGTTGTCCTTGCCCCTTATCATTTTTAAAATAAATAAATAAATATTGATAAAGCCGTTAAAGTTGATGAAGCTTAGGCAAAAGCTCATGATTAGTTCGGTGATATTCCTGATCAGCTTAAACAGCGCAAGCTTTGCCAACACCTTTCCTTTTTTACGCGATATCTTTTTGTAGTTTGTTTTGAATCAGCGTCAATTTTAACTCAGTTCAGCAAGACAAACCAGTTTAATGTTTAAGTTCTCATAGGAAGAATTTCCCCCCTTAGTGTTAGGAGGGGAAATTCTTCCTATGATCCCTTCTTTATTCGAACCACTTTGAAATTGGAAAGATTATATACTTATTTTACATTAATTCTGGGAATTGTCTGTTAAAAATAAGGCAAGTCCCAGAGTAGTAGTATATAAGCTATAAGGCTGCCATAACCTGTTTGGTGGAGAACATCATGTAAATGCGATTTTTTTTCCCTTAGTGCCACACCCCAGTTGCTTTCGCGATGAGGGGTAACGCCAGACTTATTTTACTCAGGGTCCATAGTCTGGCGTTGAATAATTGCAAATGCAATTACCCGAGGCATAGGCAAGGCTACTGCCGGGGCAGAAGTGGTCACGATACACTCACTGGATCCTGACCACCCGTCAGCTCCGTTCAAAGGGGTTTCCCCCCTTGACTGGCCAACTCCTTGAAAATCTCGGATAAGTACAGAACAATTATGGGGGGATGTCTTCTGGCACCACAGCGCCATGCCTATGTTCTAAACAAGTTTGTCGCCGGCAGGCAACAGACAATTTTTCATGTTGTGAGTTGCGAAAGCGGAGTACCTCTGCATTCCTCCGCAGTCAACTCAAGTGTTCAGGTGCGTTATATAGTAAATAAAAAAAATAAATATATACTGACCATAAAGTCATGCCACAATAGACACGGAGGGACCTTTTTCACCCTCCATGCCTATTGCTTGTAACTATAACTAGAATTCATTAAAATTTATAAAGAAAAGTGGTTGATAGCTTAGTTTTTGTCGTAATGGCTGCAAATGCGTGGCCTCCTGAAGCGGACTGATCAGTAAATCCTGGCCCAGGGGTTAGTGATTTTGACGTTTGTCGGCACAGGAGCCAGCAGGTTGCCGACTCCCCATTGTGCAATTTTGGAGTGACCGATTTGACTGAAACAGAAACAGCAGGAAAAAAGACGCAAAGAATTTATTTTAATTTTAAGTCCGACTAGAAGATTGAGCTCCTAACCTACCCTCACTGCATACTGTATTTATCCTGACCTCTACCATCCAAAGGAAAATTTCAATAATGTACCATATGCGTCTTAAAGCAGCCGTAATCCCACACTTCCCCGTAGGCAGTCTTTTAATGTCAATTCTGCCCGAAAAGAGTAATGAGCCACTTTGTTTCCAAAATCTCAACTGGTATCAACTTGCGTGTATCCTACCTTAATCAATATTGAAATTAAATCAAATTAATTTTTGAACTTTTCTTATTGACCCCCTAAACCATTACAATCTCAATCTCAAACTTTCAATTCTACAAAAGTTACATAAAACCAAAAACTTATCTTTTTTGAAGACACCTGTTCCTCCACGTGCTTGATGCGATCCCGTAAATGCGATTGCTATCAGCCTTTACAGATATGAAGCTTTAAGAAAATCGTTCTAGTAGGTTCCGTAGTGTAGTGGTTATCACGCTCGCCTCACACGCGAGAGGTCCCCGGTTCGACCCCGGGCGGAACCATATTTTGGAAGGGTACTTTTTATTTTTGTTTCTCGTCTTAATCTTTTTTCCCTGAATATAGGCTTACCTTATTAAAACATTAAGTAAGCTAGTAAGTTAAATATATATAATTACGTTTACATAAAAGTGTAAATTTTTTCGCAGTTGATGGCCCTTGATTTTTTCAGGAACATTCTTATATTCCTCAAACCTTTACCAAATGAGCTGATTTTTGGTATGGGTGTGTTTTGTTTTCGACCACACTGAGTACAAACATCGCAAAATATTATGATTTAGCGTAATTCTAATTTTTCGATTCGTAAGGGATAGGAAACCGAATAATATTTTATCTGCGAACTTGCTTGAGTCAAGTATATAATCAAGTTTTTACTTTAACCCTATAACGTGGGAACCGGAGTAGTCAAAAAATTTTGCAGTCACATTTTCAGTGTGAAATGATTTATGTCAAATAATACGTACATACATTAGTCGTGTTAAGTGCTCACAGTGTCGCTGAAAAAATCGGAAGTCAATTTTTTGATTTTCCGTTAACGTTTTCGTTAACTTATATATCGAATATTAAGCTGGCGGCATGTTCAGGTTCGCTTTCAGCGACTGAAAATCCCTCTTACATACAATTTTAATTTAGTAATTTACGACAGTTTCCGTAGTTTTTCTGTTTCAGAACTCAAACAGAAATAAATTTGGAGGGATGTACAATTGGACACGTTTAATTGTCACTTATTTGAACTCGAGTTAGTCGGAGACGTATCCAGACATGTGCAGGAGGGGAAATTCTGGTGGGGGGGTGAGCTCCGGTTTGTGGCCCAAAAATCCGGATTCTGGGGAGTGAGGGACCCCTCTCGGGGGGGGGGGGGGTTAGCTCCAGGTCTGGGGGGTTATGCCCCCCCAACCCCCCCCCCAAGCACATGTATGGACCCATCCGCACCAAATTTAAGCTGAATCGGCGAATAAAGTTTTCGTGGCCTTCAAACTTGGGTAAAATTGTGCTTGTACCATTTTGCTGTTTTATAAATCTGAAACTGACTCAAATTGAGCATGCTTCTTATCATGTGCTTACATTCTCCGTTTAATTCAGACATGGAACAGTGTTCTGGGAAATTATAGACTTATCAGTTTTGTAACAGATAACAACGTGTGTCGGGGTCCGTCGAAAAATGTAACTTTTTCTTGGTTCGTTAGCTTGGTTAAGCATTAGCTAAGTCATTAAGTTCTCGAATTTGACTTGTTTTGACTCAATAAGTACTCGTCTCATATAGCGTAGTGTGTGGGCTTTGTGCATGTGAAGTCTGGTTGTGTCTAAAACCAGGAACAGGAACAGGAACCGTGGTCTAAAGTCAGGAACAGACCGGAGGTTTAATGTCAGGAACAGATTCAAGAACGGGGGTCTAATTTCAGGAACAGATTCAAGAACGGGGGTCTAATTTCAGGAGCAGAAACGGGGTCTAATTTCAGGAACAGGAACGGGTTATTACATACTTCTAGGAACGAGGCTTATTTGTAGGAATCAGTATACAGGAAGGGGGTTTAATTTCAAGAACAGGTGTAGAATATTTCCTTGATTTTACCCTAAATTATTCAAAAGTGAGTGCTAACTTTATGAAAAATCAATCTAAATTTGACTGCTGTGTACGGTCCAACGCCGTACATAGCTAATTCACTTTCGCCTCCATTTTGATTACAACTTTAGTCATTCTGGTTTCAAACTTTGTGATAGTCGGCGGCTCGGGCGCCATTTTAGTGATTACGATTCTCCGGCTTCGTTCAGCTGTCAATTGGGGGATTATTTTGGGGGTACACCCATACACCTGTCAGGTACTTGTTCACGGTTTGTTATTTGTTTTGTAATTTTCTAATTTCTATCTGGTGCTTGCTTAAATTCTTTTATATTATTTAAGCCTGACGATGTGAAATTATGTTAAATTCGTAATATTGTTTGTTTCTGAACTAATCGCGTTTTGGTATTTTATTGTGAAAGTAAATCCGTGTGAAAATTAGGGCTGTGACGTTCATTTTAATTTGGTTAGCGACTAAGTAGGGATTGAATCCGACGTGTTACACACTCACACGAACCTTTAATCTTTATTGACATTCGAAATTATTTACTGCGAATATTCTAAATTCTACACAGGAGTACGAGTGGCATTCTACCGGAGTACATACATACATATACGTATCTATAGTATTATTATGTATATATTACTCGAACACTCATTCTCTGAATCGTTCCTTCTCTACTCGTGCCTGAATCTGTTCCTGAAATTAGGCCCCCGTTCCGTTCCTGACATTAGACCACGGTTCCTGTTCCTGTTCCTGTTCATGGTTTTAGGCCTTTGTTTCTGTTCCTGTTCATGGTTTTAGGCCTTTGTTTCTGTTCCTGTTCCTGTTCCTGGTTTTAGACCTTTGTTTCTGTTCCTGTTCCTGTTTCTGTTTCTGGTTTTAAACACAACCGTGAAATCTGAACCTAAGTGACCTAAAATAGTCTCCGAAGTCGGCTGGCTAAGTTTGATAGTACACACTTAGCAGGGGAGGGGGCTTGTAAAATAGACATCTAAATTATTTATAAAACTCGTCATTTAATCACCAAATTACGGGTTGTCCACATGCCAGTAAGAAAATATATAACTAAATTTGTATATTATTAGTGATAGAATAATTATAGAATATTTAATACGCATTGTAATATTCTTTCGATCAGGCACATTTGATCTTTGAATATTTTAACCCTTTCCCATCCGGATCCACTGTAGTCTGCTTTAGTGTTTGAGCCGCCTTATATATTTTGGTAATCTTCAGAGCCTGTTGAGTAATCGCACCCGCTTTCCGCAAGGAGAATCTATTTCTTCTTTCACTGTAAGTCTTTCAAGGAACCATGTCCCTGGGTGTGACATTTGGTACGTAATAAGTTCATTGCTGTATAAGAACGTATCAAATAAGGTTCATACGTAGGTAATATAAGCAGTTGGTAGTGAGCAATGGAATGCATACAGATTCAGGGGCTGTGACTAATAATAGGAGGATGAGGTGGCATTGTGATAACTTCGATTCATTTCCCGCATTGTCTGAATTTCTTTTTTCTTTTCCTCTCTTTTTAGTCGTACGTTTTCTGTGCGATATTTGCGATAGTCATCGTCCGCCGGAGGCGAGGAGATTACTTCGTCCCTGATGAAGGAATAATGTCGTGCCAGTGCTGCGATTTCGTCATCGATTCGCTGTAATAGAAATGGAAGGAATAATTCGACAACATATCATCTTTGCAGAACTTAATGTAGAAATTTATCAAAAGCTTTAAGCTCAATTTATTTAGCTTTACAGGTTGTATTTACGTGATTAGTTCTGTTACTATTTTCTTAAATAGGTCCGGTGGGTTGTGATAAAGTTGGCGAATTCCATGCTGGTGACCTGGTTTCTACTGGTCAAGTGCCTGCTCCGATTTTGAAACTCGCTTGACCACCTATGTAGGTATTCTTGAGGTAAAAGTTCCTCTAGAGATATCTCCGTCCTGATACAGGCATATACTCATCCCAGGATTGTCAGCCGCAGAGTCAGAGGTGTCATATCAAATGATGACTGCATCCGTGGAATAGGGGCTCGGCCCTTCTTTATGCATATATCTCTGTTACCTTCCCACCGTGGTAGTACTCATTTACCGACCAATTAAGGATTGATAGCCGGGTAGGCTTTAGCCAAGAAAGGTTTGTGGTCTTTGGGGATGCAACCACCGGCCCTAAGATTGTGACTTCATTGTAGCGCTTGTAGCATTTGGCCAGCTCAGCTCATGATATATAAGCACAAAACAGTTCTCCCTGTGATGCATTATAAATTATACCTGTCTCAGCTTTTGTCTATCGTAACGATCATTTCTGTTACTGTCCAGAAATCTGTTCATTACATGACTATCAATGTCTTCGCTCTCTTCGTATCGCCTAAAATAGTAAATTAAGCCATTACTTTGCTGTGAAAGATCTGGCTTCGGCCAGTTCACAGAAATTCCTATTTGCAGAGACATATCATAGCCATTGTACCTCAAATCATGCTGTTGCTCACTCCACCCCTTTTACGCTTTGTCTAGATGCTGCAGATGTATTAAATAATTTAAAGAAATTAATCTGTCCTCTGGTCGATTTGATTTAGATTCGTTCAGCTATCATTTTCTTGTTTACTTGGAAGGATTTTTGCAACTAAGCTTTTTCCAAAGTATATATGACTCCCTTAACAAAGAAACGCCTGAGTAATCATTGGCAGGCTGGTAAGCTTTAATGTGTGGATATCGTTGTTTAGTTACACAAAGTTGGAACCCGTAGTTGACCTTTTTGAGTGGGACAGGAGGCGGTGGATTTGAACCAGTCTGGTTTGAGTGGGGCGATTCTTTTAAATTCAAATTAAATTGAGATTAAATTCAGATAATGTTTAGATTAAATTATTTAAATTCAGATTCTCAAAACACTTCTTAATTTTTACCAATTTATGGAATTCTAAGCTCATTTTGTGCTTAACGTAGCATTTCTTGCATTTTGACCATAAAAATTACAATTTTCTCCGAAGAATTTAGATGTATTTTCCCACTAATTCGAAAGCAGCCAGTCTCCCCACACTTTCAAAACCTAAACCAATATCAGCACCGAAGAAGAATATTATGTTAGGACGAAATTGCATACCTAGAAATTGATCGTGACTGAGGACGACGAAGGCTGCTCAGAGCTCGACCAATTTCCGATCGGGAAAAGTGCCGAGCTTTCCGAAACTCATCTAGAAGCTCGGATGCAGTGAAGGCTGAATCTGAAGCATGATAGGAGGAGGACTGGGATCGATTCAGCTCGCTATCGGCAAAGCACCGGTAGTGAGATTCGGAGTTGGGCCGACTGTAGGGATACCGGCTCTGTGGACTATCTGGGCCATCCAGCTGTCTCAGGTCACGACAGCTGTCAACCAGACAGCTACGGAGTTGAGCCAGTCTTCGCTGATGCTCAAATGCGCTGAAGTGTCGTTTGGTGCATCGGGAGCTGGATGAGGCATTCCATCTGGAGTAATTCCCGTCCCGTCCTGGCGAGTTGCTGTCGAAGAGGGACTCTCTGCTTCGATTCAGGCTGTCCTTGCTTCCGTAGTGGCTGTGCATCGACGTTGTAAGCAGGCTTTCTCGGCTGGCGCCTCTGCTTCGACTGGCATCGATTGTACTTCGCATGGAATCTGGCAGTGGAAGTTGTTGGATTTTTTGCTGTATTTCCTTGATTTGTCGATCAAGTGATAGTTTCAGATTTTCCAGCGTTTCGCGATGTTGCTTTAGATAGGACTGGGTTGTGCTACTCAGTCGGGAGTAAGTTTTGCTTGTGTCGTCGCTGTAGGATTTTCCCAGCATTTCGTTTCCCAGGGATTCTAGGATATTCTCCCTTTCAATTTGCAGTGCTTCTAAATCCGTAAGTAACGATTTATAGTCAGCTATGGCGTTTTGAGTAGTTTTTGAATCAGATGCAACATCATCGTTTTCAAGACCAGCCCTGTAAACGGTTGTTTCAATTTTTGTCGATATTGTAGTTTTTTCTGGCTGTGTTTCATGGAATTCTTTAGCCGGTTTTTCGTGATACGTCACTACTCTTTCTATTGTCGTACTTTGTACTACGTCATACGTCTGCTTATCAGTAACGTAGGTTTCTACGACTGTGCCGTCGTCTGAATCAGAACCGGGATTATCGGTTTCTGTGGTTGGTGAAGTTAGCAGATGCAAGATCATCCGTTTTCCCAACGCAGCCGGTGGAAGTTCCTCGAAGTTTGACGGTAGTTTTAGCTTTTGCCTTCTTGCCAAATCGAACAACTCATTTAGGTTTTTGTCCAGGTGTTTTCGGGATTCTGCCAATTTCTGATTCAGAATATCGTCAGAAATGTCGGCAGTTGAGACCAGTCTTTCCCGCACCGATTCGTCGAAGCTCGTCGACTTATTCCGGTCAGCACTCATACTTCTCTCCTTTATGATTGGCTTAATTGACGTGCTGCCAGACACCGAGGTGGGTCCAATTTCTAGTGGTCGTCCTCGTAGGTCGCTCCAGGAAACACTTTTCTTGGCATTGTCGTCTTCTATTTCGTCTTCAAAATTCTCGACGTCTTTAATAGATTGTGCTTGATTGTCTGATTTAGTCAAAACCACACTGTTGTTTATTGCATAGGCATCGCTCAGTTCTGGTGTCTTGAATTCCTTCAGATTCTCCACCGATACCGACCTTGAATCAGGTTCGTAGGACTTGTGAATTCGAAAGGACGAGAAACTGGAGCTTCGAGGAAATCCTTTTCCAGCGCCGAACTCCAGCGCACTATCGACTGCAGTTTTGTAGTCACTGTAAGCGAGTCTGTGTCGACGACTAACCACTGGCTGATTTAGTGTATCGTTATCCTGCTGAGAACTGTCAGGGCGAAAGTATTCCGGAAAGTCGATTTGAGGCAAATCTTTCATAGAATCATTAAACTTTTTACAGGCAGAAACCACTGCAGAATCTGATGCTGCATGCTCTGACAAAAATACAGCTTTTTGCCTATCATCGGTTCCATCTGTTCGTGCTTCGGCAGCTGGAAATTTTGAACCTGATTGCATCATTGATATGTATGGAACTCCATCAACTATTGTAACGTTTAGAATACTGTCACTCTCGCTGAGGCGATTATTGACCTTACCAGTGCCACTGCTCCCAGCTGTTGTAGGGTATGATGTACGTCGGATCGCAGACGTTGCCAAACTACTGGGATATGGGCCGCTTGGAAAGCTGCCTGTACTGATGCTTAGCTGAGACATGTTGTCAGAAGCACCAGTTGAGTTCCAGTATCTGGCAACATCGGTTTCGTTGCTTTCCAATGAACCACCACTTTCAGTAACCGCTTTTTCGTTTTGTGGAATTGTAAAATCGTTCACATCGTCTTTTACTTTTGAACCTTTATCAAAGTTGGACTTTATCCGATCGATACTGTTATTGTGAGGATCAATGCCATCTACAAATTCCGATTCTGAATTGTATGGAATGATGTGTTGCAAGAAGGCAGGTTCATCGGGTGGCACTACCGGATGATAACGGACGTAATAAGTTTCATCGTCGTTATCGTCTTCTTTCAGATCGTTGCCAGATTCATCACGATTTGAATTCTCTGGATCCGTTGCGTCATTATTGGACTCTTCTGGTTTCCCCTCATTTTTGCTATCATCTCTTTGAACGGTACCTTCTTGGTCTTTCTTGTCTGTAACACCTGGTTTCACTTTCAAAAATTCCGGTGGCATTTCTTCTTCTACATTTACAGAGCTTCCTCCATCCTCGTAAGTTTCTATATCTAGTTTGAGTAGGGCTAAGTTAGCAATCTCCTTATGTCTTGATGACAGAATTTCCTGGTTTTCCCTGGACCTACGATGAGTTTTGTCGGTGACTTGCTCCGTTTGAATGCTGTACGTTATCCGCTCTTCTAATGGAGAATTATCAAGTTGTGTGGAATTTGCTGTTCCAGAAAATGAATCTGTTTTGTCCAAGCTATTTTCTTGAGCTGCAATTTCCTGCCCCTCCGTTTTTTCATCGTTGACGGGAAGCATAAAGCTTGAACCTGTGACGTTATTGACTTCAACTGAATGACACTTATGAAACATTGGTGGCTCTTCTCTTTTTCGGTTATCTTCGACCAAATACAGTTCGCTCCAGGCTTCGGATAGAACTCGATCGCCCAGAGGACGTGCTACTTTAGTTATGACAGCTTGAGTTTCGCCAAGGTCTTCTGATTGGCTAGTAACTCCAGTAGGAATAACAGTATTGCTATTAATTATTGTATTCTGAGATGAGCTGCGTAGGTATTTGTGAGCACCAATAACCTCATCTTCCACATCTGCTGCAGTTTCATCACCCGGATTACTGGCGAACCTGTCCTCGTAGGCTAGCACGGGGTCATTGAGAGACAGACTGAGTACCTGGGATTCCTGGGAAGGACAAACAAATTCGTATAATTCACAGCTGTCAATTTCTGATGGACAGGTGTTTGTCTTTTCAGTCATTCTCAGTTCGTTAGTATTGACACTGGAATTCGAGGTTACGTCCGGCATTCTACTATCAGTTGAGTATAAACTGTCTTCTGTGTCCGCGAGTGTGCCGGATACTTCCAAGTGTGGGTTCTCGCCTGGATCGAAGTAGTCTAATGCTATTCTTTCTATTTCTGGACTGCTGCAAATGTCGTCCAATGGCACAGATTGATTACAACTAGGTGTCGCCCCTTCAAGCTGTAAAAGTGACTCTGTAGGAACGGTCATAGTAGCGCCTTCGTCGTACATTTCCTTGTCACAATTCCCTTTACTGCCAGTTATTGGAATTTCTCCAGGTGGTTGGCCGCCATCAGATGACCAGACGTCCAAGTTTTCGGTTGATAAGGGCACGTTGTTATTTACATTCAGATTCGAGTTTTCTTCGAAAGGATTGCTGTCATCTGAAAAAGGGTCAGGATTAATCTCAATGTGTTTGCGACTGTTAGTTTCTTTCATCTCAGGCCGACTGTCGAGTGTGCCTGTTTCCTCGTTTTCTGTTAAAATTGAACTTTCTGCAGTGGAAATTCCAAAGATTGCTTCCGCCGAATCAGAATGGTTCAGATTGGACGGATTTTCGTACTCCGAAAGCATATCTTCTTCAATCGTCGAATCAATCTGTTGGTCGATTATTTCATTGTCGCGATTATCTGTTGTGCTGGTGGTTACGCTATTGTCTCGAATGGCACTACTACTACTCAATTCTGTGAGTGCCGGATCATTGTGAGATAAATTGTGCACAGTGCAAGGTTGGACGTATTCATACAGATCGTATTCCTCGGTTTCGGATGACGAGGGGTTCGAAACTCCGACCTGCATTAGCAAGTTATTATTTCCATTTAAGCTTGTGGTATCTTCCGGCAGACTATGGTCAGTTGATAAGATGTTGGCATCTGCGTCGAAGTTGTGCCCCGTTTCATTTAAGTTTGGGAGCTCAGGAGGCGTTGTTTCAGTACGTAATGGTGACTCTTTCGGAATCTTCATATCAGCATACAGCACGAGCATGTCATTGGCGCTTTTTTCTTCGTCAATTTGCCCAGATTCATCACAATCGCTTGAAGATCTGACGCAATTTTGAGCTAACGTTTCCTCAACAGAACTGCTGAGCGTTGAAAATCTATTAATCTCTGGATATTCAATGACCGATTTGTTGGAGCTTTCTTCTAAATCAGAAAGTTCAGCAGTTAAAGGGTTATTTTTGATTTGATCTGTAAAAGCAGAAG
This sequence comes from Trissonchulus latispiculum, assembly GCA_030248195.1. Taxonomy (NCBI): domain Eukaryota; kingdom Metazoa; phylum Nematoda; class Enoplea; order Enoplida; family Ironidae; genus Trissonchulus; species Trissonchulus latispiculum. The sequence continues at coordinate 12,627 of JASAND010022667.1, read as the reverse complement.
TTGTAATGTTGAACTCATTTTCTATCAAAGCTGGATCGTTGGGCACTGAGGATAAGTCTTCATCTTGAATTGTATAGATTCTTTCGCCTGGTTGCAGGAGTATGTCGCTATTTGATAACTGATCCGAATATCTGACCGTTGTTGGCTGGTTGCTGTTTAATACGCTCAAACTAGAAGTGTCATCAAAAGAACTGCTGTCTGTCGAAAGCGAAATGATCTTTGTAGCGTTCAGGCTCTTCTCTGGAAGCTCGCCAATGGATGGATCATATTTCTGGTTCTGCGTAGAAACAGTTTCTGGACTGTACTTGTATTGATCTTCCATCAAAGTGGGATAATCAAGACTGAATTGTGTGGTTTCAAAATCTTCTTGAGGTTGTTTGATATCAGTACTATTTTTAAATTGAACACATTCTCCTTTGTTTTCATCACTATCATAGAAATCAGACGTTTCAGTCAAGGTTTCTCTTTCATGATCTACAAGTTGGCTTGCTTGTTCTATGACCTCGTCAGGACTGTTCACAACGCTGTTAGCACTGCCTAATGAAGTACAGCATGTCTGTAGCACTTCGCAGATAGAATCACCGCACTGATTAAGTGAAGCCACATTTTCGTATTGTGTGGTGGGATCGCGATGGGCCATTTCAGTGATTACAGGTTGCAGCTCACCAAAGTCTGATTCCCAGGTTTCTGCATAGGCTTGATCATTAACTGGTAATGAAGTGATCGCAGAAATTTCTTCCATGTTTTCTTCGTCGTCTTCGTCGTTGTGAAAACTTTCTTGAGTATTATTAGTGATGTTGTTTGAGTTGTTACTGTTTTCTGAAGTAAGCCATGCCTCCTCTCCGTCTCTCCGACCGACAGAACTGATTAAATTACATGACAGTGTTCCTTCTTCCGGCTGCAATTCCGATTGGATATCTGGGGTCGTTTGCTTGATGAGGTAGGCTTCTTCTGCTGGTGCAATGTCCACCTTTCTTTGCTTAAATAATTGCTGTTTGCTTGGAAAGTCTGTTGTTTGGACAGGACTGTCTGTTATTGAACTTGTCACGTTGGCAACACTATGCATATTGAAAGCATCGTCAAACGGTTCAGATTGCAGAGTGTTGTCACTTTCGCAATCGGGATTTGCATTGAATGATACGTCATTTTCGTTTGATCTTTCTGCATTTTCTGTAGTAACAGGGGTTGCCGTTGCTTGAGTGATAGACGTAAGCTCGCAGTCCTTTACTGAGTCTACGTCGGTTTCAATAGATTCCTTCTCAAGCATCGAATTAGTTGTGTTATTTCTAGGGCTGTCGTCTTCCGTAGTGTTCATGAGAGACTGCGAATCTGCCAATTGCTTCACAGCATTCTCTATTTTGTTAAAATAATCTTCAGTCCCTGGAGCTGGAATCTGCCCTAGCAATGGCTTTCCATCTGGGAGTGTAGCACTCTCAGACCTTTCTTCGGCCTCTTTCCAGGGCAATCCTGAATCATCTGCTGTTGTATTCTTTCGAGAAGCTTTGTCGAGGTCAAAACTGAATGGATTATGTAAACTGCGTTTGTGGGTTGGTTGGCCCATGAGATAGTACAAGTCTTGACTATCCCTGTTATCTGGAGCTATTTTTGACCAGTCTTCATCACTGGAATAGGCGTATGGCTCCGGTTTGTTTTCATCGCTTAGATCTGTACTGCTAGGTTCACTTAGGGAAATTCTGCTTGTGTCGGCAAAGGAAACAGCTTTGCTCGGCTTCCGCTGTGTGTCGTTCTGGGCGTCAGGCTCCTTAATTTCTTGCACAATATCAGGAGGCTCAGCGACGGTCGTCTTTCTTGACGACGGATCCAGGTCGAAGCTGAAGGGATTGTGCAGACTCCTTTTCGGAAATGGACGTTCATTTACATAGTAGCTGTCCAGATCACTTCCAGAGTGATCGCCGTAATCTAGGCTACTGTGAGATGATAGTTTGCACGAATCCGATTCCGAGGTTGCAGCCACCTCTTGGCTCGCTCCTTTTGCAGCCTCTAGTGCTTCTGAGATGTCTTCTGCGGACGGTTGGGCGGCCGGAACTGTTCCGCTTTTCCTTCGACTCAACTGACCTTCCGACGTTGAGATACCAGCTTCAACTGCAAGCGATGTTTCAGGTTCAGTCAACTTTTCCCCTGATCTTTCCAAGTTTAAAGTGTCATCAATGTTATTGTTATTGCTGATACCTTCGAAGCCGTTCTGAAATGGACTGGTATTTTCAGTGTCCAGTGAATCTTTCTGGGGGAACGACAGGGTGTGCTGTGAATTATCAAATTTGCTAAAGGCTTCGTCAACGGTTGTTGTATTTGAGTTGATGTCCAATTTGGAATTCGTCCAATCGAAGTTGTCACTCTCGTTAGATTCATTGTCCGAGTGGTATGGAATAGTGTGCTGGACTAGTGAGGTTTCAGCAGATTCTAATGAAGGAAGATAACCAGTGTCGTCATCGCTGTGGTTTCTAATTTCAGTTATCGTTGTATCCATTATCTCCTTAGATGTGTTTGCAGTTGTAATCTCTGGTTGTATTTTGTACGTGTCATCAAAATCTAATCCAATTATAGACTCTTGGTTAGATGGCTCGGACGGTGAGGAATATTTACGCGAAGTTTTAAGCAATACCGAATTTTGATTCGATAGATCTGCCTTTTGTTCTTCACTAAAATCTACCAGTCTTCTGCCGTCTGCTTCATCATTATAGGGTATTAAGTTTTTGTCCCACTTAATGTTCGCAGAGCTTATCCCGTCCAAAACACCCGTTGCAGAATCAAGTTTGGATTCACTTTCTGAATTGTATGAAATGATGCGCTGCGTGAAGGGATTTTCGTCGGGTGGAACTATTGGATGGAAATGGACGTAGTAAGGTTCTTCATCGGTGTCCGTGTTGGTGTCTTCTTTTGGTGAGTCGGTGGTTCCCGTTTTGGGTTCCACTTTATTCTTGTCATTGCTGTCAGCATTCAATCCGTCAATTTCGTCATAAAGGTTTTCTGGTTTTGACAGCAAAGCGCCGGTAAGAATTACTTGAACGTCTTCCGGCAGCGTTGACGTGTCAGGTTCATCAGCTGCTGGTGGAATGCAAGGTTCAAAGTGCATCAGTGTGTTAATACAGCTTGAAACGAAGTCGCTATTGTAACCTGGCAGTTCTGAGTCAACGAAGTTTGTACCTTCTATGTCGTTAGCATAGAGTTCTGAAATTAGCTGATGGTCTTTTTCCAGTGAAGCTGACTGCTCATTTCCTTCCAAGACCGGCGCTGGCTTTGGAAGTGCAACTCGTTCTTCTGTGTTTGACTCCATTTCACTAGATTGCTCCTGACTCCTTGCAGATGTAGCGGCTAATGCCTGTTCATGTAGCTCGCGTAGCATGTCTTCAAGGGATATTTCTTTTTCCGACGATGGCGAATTAGGATTGTCATGCTGTTGGAGCAAACATGCTTCCTCTGCTTCATTTAATGACTCCTGAGTAGCATGAGTTTTAAATGGAGAATTGGTTACTACTATATCGGGAGCGTTATTGTTGCTGTTGTCCGCAGGCATGGAAGCTCCATGTAGCTCCACAGCTTGCTGATGGACTGGTACTTCTTCCGTTTCGCCTTTGTAGCTTTGGTTCCCGATCTTTCCTGCAGGAGTGGTTTCGTTACTGCACGGGTCGAAATGCCTGGTTTCAGTAACACTTGATAGCAGTTCAGCTTCAAATTCTGGAAAATTTATGGTATCTCTTGAAGGGCCTTGGAACGGACTCAGATCACTGCTTAAAGCTGATGATTCTAAACCTCCGGAGGACGGAGCAACTGGCAGTTTTATTGAATCGGTTTCTGCTGATTGTTGATTGGCTGCTGCATCTACAATTAATGTGCTGTCCATTACTAATTCACTGGAGGGGTTCCAGTCTATGTCGGTGTTGTTTTGTTCGGCTTCAAGTTTCACCAATTCTGCGTTTTCACCGTCATCCGGCGACAGTTCGCTGGTAAGTGATTGCTTTGGTAGCAGTTCTGCTAGTGCGTTTCCGTTGGAGCAGGACCACTGTTCTTCTGTAATGTCTTGGACATTTTGACTTGGTTCTATTGTATTGTTTGACATCAGATTCTCAATACTTTGATTTGTGGCACCGGTTGACGTTTCTGGATTATTGAATTCGTTCATTTCTGGTGTGATATCAGAGAGTTCTTTGGTATTTTCTTCATAATCCTGATTAATGTTTGCAGATGTAGAACAGACATCATCAATCGAGTTGTCTGCGGCGGCACTTCGCAACAAAGCACAGCTGTCGTTATAAGTAGATGTACTATCTTGTTGGAAATCCTCGTTTGACATGTTTAACAGCATATAGTTTTCTGGACCACTAATTTCGTTATTCATTTCAAACTCTATGTTTGTGTTTTGGATAAGATGATCCGAACCAATTGACCCATTGCCACTGTTTTCAGGATTTAGCTCCAAAATTCCAGCTTTACCGTTAGTGTTTAATAGTGAGTCGTCCATTTCTTGGCATGGGTCGTTATATTGTAGATCATGTATGGATTCAGGCTGAAAGCAGTCATCATCTTCAACACTCTTGGACTTAGTCTTGGCTTCGGTCAGCTCATGGCTATTTAGAGCTACATTCATGTTCTCACTGTGTGACAGTTCGCTTAGGTTTATTTCAAGAGGAGCTTGTGTCCCCACTTCATTGTCTGTTTCTTCCGTTGAGCAGGAGAAGTGTTCCACCATTTCTTGGACAAATTCCCCGTTGTCTTTAGCACTATTTATGTTTTCCACACAGTTGAATAGATCGTCATCTGCAGGCAAACTGCCAGATTCTGTGATTGCAAACGGTTTTTCGGTTTGCAGCTCTGGAAAATTACATGATTCTGCCTGAGAAACCTCATTTGTAATGCTGTTGTTAGGTTTCGGTTCTACCAGTTGATTATTAAAATTAATGCTAGGTTCAGTTGGGTCAATGTGGACAAGCAGAAAAGCAGAATTAACGTTATCAAATAAGAAATTGTTGTCTTCCATAGTGACATTTTCTTCAGGACCTTTCTGTTCAGAGAACTGTGAATACATTGGCAGCTCCTCAGAGCTCGGGCTTTCTTTATCGAGCAAAGAAACAGAACCTTCTTTGTCACTGTCTTCAGATAAGGTATTCAGATGAACTCGTGCGACTAACGCAGGTGTAATGTCTAATGTTGAGAGATGTTCTTTCTTAGTAGGAAAATCAGTACTGGACTCTGATTTAAGCACAGGAACGTCAGCAGAATGGGGATAATGTACTTTTGTACTCTCAATAGTAAACTCTACAGGAGGGTGTACTGTTTCATTCAATGGTTGATCTTCCATTTCATCTGCTGGGAGTGATTCAAGGGATTCCCTTAGGCTGTGGCTTTGATTCCCAGGGCTGTACTTTTGCTTGGTCCTAGTTTCCGTGTAGCCAGAATCAGGGGAAAGTTGCCTGTTTGACAGCTTTAGAAAAGCCATGTTCTGCTGATTTAGCCGAGGAGATTTGTTGCCGATATTAATCTCATCGCCGGAGAGTCGACCGTCACTGGAGGGTTCTCGACAGTGCGCTTGAGCGTTTAGCTGGCAGCAAGCACCGGAGTCCGAGTCACTGTCTCGAGTACGGTTTAAGTGAAAACTCGGTAGCTCACAGTTTGCTGCCGCACTGTAACTTTTTATGCGATCACTGACTGAAATCTCACTACCAAGTACCCCAATTTTGCCCAGAGTTTCAGTCTTGTTAACGTTGCCTGCTGAAATAAGCCGGGCTACCTGGCTTGGGCTTAGTTGTACCTTTTCTTCTGCGCTTTCCCCACTGTCAGGGACAAGGCGGCTATCTCTGACACTTGCCAAGTCGACTTCTGAAAGGTCACCATCTTGAGAAATGTTAGTCTGCATCTGTTTAATGGAAAGTGTTGGTCCAACTATATCAAGGAGATTTTCCTTACTGCTTGCAGTGATTTCATCTGCAGTTAAGGCAATATCTTCTACAATGTCATCAGGCTCACTCTTGTAGCCGTTTTGTATTTTTGGCCTTTCTGCCTCTTCACAAAAGCTGTCGCTCTCAAAGGTATCGTTATATTCCGGTTCAGCAGTAGGCGGTTGGTCCAACGGATTAGAGAGAGGAGAATATTTTTCCAGTAAGGAAATTTTTTCCGCCAGCTGCATCGGTTCCGAGGAGCATCCGTACAGACTGATTTCTGGCATTCTAACTACATCCTCCAATAGGATGCCTTCTTCATGCTTTTCAATTGGCTCAAGCGCCCATAGTAGGGCTGTGGGTCTTTGCAGAGAGTCGTCAGAGACACAGCTGCTGCTGTTTGACGGTCTTCTCTGTCGGTATCTCCATTCAGCCCTTTTTCTAACAGCTTTTTTCAAGTTGTCTTTTGTTGTATCTGTTGCCAGAGAATCGCTTGGTGATGTGTCTTGAGACATGTCCTCAGTCCAGTCGTCAGGGGACAAATAGTGACCGTCCGGAGGCGCCAAAGGCACGTCTGTACTGCTGTTGCTCATCAGACCTCGACGACCATATTTCGGTTTTCTTTTCTTGGTTTCAGGATCAGAGAGTCGACGAGATGGCATTCTTCTTCGCAGGGGGCTCGTATTTTCACTGAACAGCGAGGAATAGGCACTTCTGGGTTGAGCAGGCGGTTGCCACCGTTGCCCGGAGCTGGAATCCGACAGTGGCGAGAGGGGATTCTTTTCCTGCTTCTTAAGAAATTTTTTGAACTTCGGCTGCTGAGTTTCTAGATGCTTAGGGTAAAGCTCTGAAATGATTGATGCCTTATCTGGAGGAATATAAGGAGGAAATATAGGCTGGGATCGTCTGGGATACCTTCGGAGGGGATTTTCAGCGCTGAAATCATTGAAGTCATCTTCTGCATTTTCAAATTTAAGTTTTCTCCGGCTGCTTATTTTATAGTTAGGAAATCTGGGGATGGTGGAATGCTCTTGGTGATCATGATGAAGACTGTGGGTACGGTATGGCTTCATTTTATTGGTTGTGATAAATGTCACAGGGTCGGCTCCTTTTGGTGGATAGGTAAGATTGGAAGCCCTGAGAAAAGGACCTCCTTCGTCCATGCTGGTGCTTCCATCCGTTGCGCTATTCACTTCCCTGGGATAGGCAGTGAATGGCGCAACGGTTCTGACGGACGGACCGTTGGCGACGTATCGATTTAGCCTTGCCATTTCCTTGTACCAGTTTCTCAGTTCATGTCGGAGGTGACCAGAATTTAGCCCAATCGGATCCCGTTCGAGCTCCTTCAGTCGTTTTCGCTGCAGCTCGATCAGCTGCTCTGCAGCACGGATTCTGGCAGTGTAGTCCTCGCGAGTCACCCGCAGGCGATTTTCCAAGTGACCCAGTCTTCGCTCGTACCGTGCTCGTTCAGACTTTCCGCTCGAACTTGACTTGTAGGATCCATTACTGGCGTTGCTTCTGGCACTCTCTGGCTTGGAAGCGGCCTGAGATAACTGCTGTAGTAGCTGAGCGCCTGAAACAATTAACAATAATTAGTCGAATTATATAATAAATGCAAGTAAAGTAAACGTAAAGTTGCTAGTAAACGTAATTCTGAAGGATTTTAAATTTGAATTACTGTGTCTGCTTGCTTGAACTGATCAGTTCCGGATAAGCAAGATCAGCTAGCTCCAGGAAATAGCAATTGCAATTTTGTATAAGTGAATGTGGTTGGAAATAATAGTCTTGGAAGTATGCAGTAGCTAGACACTACGTATTTAGCACGGACCAAAGAATGTGCGCATAAAGTTTGACCATTTATTAACCTTTGCAGTAAACTCCTACGTATAAGTGCTTAGAAACGTCAGGATCTCGAGATTTCGAAAATCTGAAAAATCCGGAATTCCTAGTTTTACTCACGGAAGATCTAAAATTTTTAGGTTTTTAGTTTAGTTTTAATTTTTACAGCAATCAAAGTTTTGTTTCCACGTTTGAATAGAACTCTATTCGATCGTGGAAACAAAATTTCTAAGATGCTATAAAAGTGAGCTAAAACTAAAAACTTTCCGATTTTCCGTGAATGGCTGTAGGGTTTCCGCATTTTTCCGATTTACAAAATCTCGAGCTCCTGACGATTCTAAAAATATATATATTGTTGTGGTTTACTCTAAAGGTTGGTCTGCTACAAACGGTTAAAATTTGCACAGACGTCTTTTGGTCGTAGTATAGTATGTTGGTGTTAGAATAAAGCTGTTTTAAGATAGGCTGTTGGTTTGCTTTGGTCGTTGGCCGGTTATCAACGATTGAACTTTCACTAGTGGTTTACCGTTGTACAGTGGTGCCTTGATAAAATCGTTGGCCTGCGAATAATCGACCATTGGCGGAATGAGCCAATGCCAATATTTCCTGAGTTCATTGCTAAAGATTTGCAGAAAGTTAAGTCGATGCTGGTGTTTCTGCCAGTCAACTTGAATAAACTTTTTCAATCGAGGGCTGCTAAACAAGAACCTACTTACATTGGTCGCGTTCTCTTTCAAGCTGTCGGCAGGTATATTCAAGATTTCGTTCCGCCGCCTTCTGTGCATTCTTTGTTTGCATTAGGACATCCCGTAACAATGATTTAAGTTGATCATCGTCAGCAAATATTGGTGATGTCATTGTTGAAGTGAATGTTGTCTCCGTACCACAAGCAATATCAATTCTGAAAAAATACAAATTCTTAGAAAACTAAATGTTAAGATTCCTGAACAATCACTAAACTTTTATGACTGAAATGAAAGGAACACTGACCAAGCTAATTTGATAGTTTGACAGCAATTTGAATTTCACGGAATTGGATGGAATTTGATGCCCGTTCAAACCATAAATTTGATCAAATTTATTTGACGAGAATTTGATCGTGTGAACCGGCCTTTAAGTAAAAGGCTCAATGAATCATTGAAGCTCAGTGAATTCTTTAAGCTTCCTATGATTACACGTAAATGAAAATTTTACCGAAACTCGTCGTACTGTAATTTCTGCTGTATTTTCTAGCACATTTCGCTTGTTTATAGATTTGTATATTTTGCTTAAGTCCAGTTAGTAGATTTAAATATTTTTATTTCTCTTTAGCAGCAAAATATCGTTTTTGACTTTAGAAACTTAAATTTTGTAAAATAATTTATTTAACTTTCGAAGCTTATCCTGATACATTCCCTTTGCATGTATATATGCCTCCCATGGAATACGAGCAACAAGTAACAACTCAAAGGAAGAATTCTTTCAGAAAGCAGGGGAGAAAACATATGACTATGTATGACGGAACCTATGAGTTGAAAGATGACACCAGCGCCAGCATACTGGACGAGCTTCAGTAAAAATGGTATTTATGTGTAATCATAAGAACGTCACCATTGTTACTAAAGTCTGACCAAAAATTCTTGGAACCGAAATGTGAGCGGCTGTCCTGAGTTATCATTTGAAGGTAGCCTATATAATGTATATATTTTTCGAATCCTCAGGAACCCGAGATTTCGAAAATTCGAAAAAATTCGAAATTCCGGAATTCATTCACGGAAAATTTAAAATTTTTGGTTTTTCGCCCAATTTTTATCGCAATCAAAATTTGGTTCTCACAGTCGATTAGAGATGGTCCTGCTACACATTTTTGCTCTTAGAAGCTTTTCACGTAAATACACCCAATTTCCGGAATTCCGGGTTTTCTAAATTACCGGATTTTAAAAATTTCCTCCAATACCCGCAAGATGGGTATCATTCGAAAGCTCTTATCGGGCTGAACAACTTTTGTAATAGAACGAACTCGTGAAAATGCACTCAGTTCCCGGAATTCGCGAAAACCGGATTTTCCGGATTTTAAAAATTTTCTCCAATACGTACAATATGGGTATCATTCGAGAGCTCTTGATGAGCTGAACAAATCTTGTAATAGAACCAACTTGCAGAAATGAGCCCAGTTCTCGGAATTCACGAAAAACTTCGAAGCTAGAGTGAAATCCGAATTTGTGAATTCTGGGATTTAGGTGCATTTTGAGACATTGGTTCTATTACAAGATTTGTTCAGCTCATCAAGAGCTCTCGAACGATACCCATATTGTGGGTACTGGAGAAAATTTTTAAAATCCGGAAAATCCGGTTTTCGCGAATTCCGGGAATTGAGTGCATTTTCACGAGTTCGTTCTATAACAAAAGTTGTTCAGCCCGATAAGAGCTTTCGAATGATACCCATCTTGAGGGTATTGGAGAAAATTTTTAAAATCCGGTAATTTAGAAAACCCGGAATTCCGGGAATTGGATGCATTTTCGTGAAAAGCTTCTAAGAGCAAAAATGTGTAGCGGGACCAGCTCTATTCGACTGTGAGAACCAAATTTTGATTGCGATAAAAATTGGGCGAAAACCTAAAAATTTTAAATTTTCCGTGAATCCGGAATTTCGGAATTTTTCGGATTTTCGAAATCTCGGGTTCCTGAGGATTCGAAAAATATATACATTATATAGTCTACCTTCAAATGATAACTCAGGACAGCCGCTCACATTTCGGTTCCAAGAATTTTTGGTCAGACTTTAGTAAATACTTAAATCGGCCACTAAAACATTACTGAATTCAGAAATTACTCAATATAAATAGTAGGAATTTTGAAAGGTAAAAACGCTCCGTTCCCCTCCCCCATGAATTACCCGCGATGGAAGGGCACTTTACGCCGAGTATGTATATACCCGCTTTCATGTGAATGAGTGTCTGTACAGTGATTCGCTAACTAGCTTACACTTAGCGTACTCTGTGTATATTTCTATCGGAATTACAAGTAATATGCTTTGCTTAAGCAAGATGTGCTGAAAAAGCAACGCTATATGGATGGTAAGCTAGAAAGAAAGGTTTAAGCTTGGACTGAAACCTAGGCAACTTGCTTTGATCAAAAAATGACACAATCAATGCCTTTGCCAGAACAGGTGGAGTTCGAGACCTTCTTGGCAACCTGGGGAATTAAGTTAAAACTCTTGTAGATCTTGTGCCCACATTTTCTCCTTTTTCTAGTTGAAAATATTAAAACTACTGCTGATGCTCAGACCGGAAGATAGCTAAATGAAAGTTCTCCGAGATACATACGTACGTACAGGTCGTAGGTGGAAACTAGAAACCAAGAACGTTGGCTGTACTGTAATTGTATACTTAGGAAGCTTTTGTAATAAAGTATACTTTGATTTCCTGCGAAAACAAATCATTCGTCTGCGCATGTACTTTTTCTTGATAATACCATACAAAATGATAGGCGTTGGACTAGATTTTGCCTGTTCCAGGACTGGAGGGATTCAATAAATAAAGGGATTCAGAAAACGTCAGATAGATATTATGGCACGACAGAATTCTCGACTGTGTTACTCTTCAAAGCTATGTCATATGTATCTGGATGCAAAGGGGGTGAACCAGGTACATTTTTAGGGGTCGAGCATAAATAACACTGTCGCCTGTATTTTGGTCTTAATCATGTTAACAAGTCGTCTTCAGGATTACGGGAAAGGATTGAGTGTCTAACTATTCTCTATTATAGTAACTGCAAACCACGTCAAACGTCGTTTTATACAAATATTATGGAAGTTTCAGTGCACTTACAGTATATTTTGTATCTGGAGGCAAATACTAAGCACTGGTTGTGTGAGACGACAGTTGCCTACGGTCTAGAGGTAATTTTCTCATAAGAGATGAAAACAAAAGCCCTTGAAGAGACCTGTGTCTGCTGGCCGTAGGATTTAGAAACTTACTTTAATGGTAAATTAATGTCGCGGGAGCCTTCCGGATAGTTCGTAATTAGTTCCTGAAACAATGAATACATACGTAAAATGTTTATCAACTAGAAAGATACAAGCGTGGGATATTGCATCAATCTATATATTCAATGTCTTTGAGATTAGAATGATATATGCCATGTTTACTACGTGTTTTTCTATCTTTCAAGTTCACCTATCAGGCATAGACCCTATGAATGCTATGCTCAAATACATGTATGCTGAAAATGTACGAATTTGCAAAATTTTGTTTAACGATTTCCAATGGAGGACAATTGAAAATTAAAAACTTTCCCTCCGATTTTACAAACATACCTTACTCCTGCAGGCGCACACCTTACAAAACGTAGCGTTTGCTGTAAACGTTCTACTCCGGTAGGCGCACACCTTAAAGGAAAATTTTGGAAGAAGGATCGCTTACTAGCGCTAATAGAAAACGAATATGTAGGAACAGGTCCCGAACAGCTTTTAGTCTTGGGTAAGTTTAATAAAGAAACATGAAGTTAACCTGTTTTAGAATCGAAAATTTTTGGTCTCAGAATTTGTTCCCGTCACGTTTTTCGGACTCCCCAGGGGCTGGGGAGTAACGCCTCGAGGGGGGTGGTCAAAGGTCAAAGACCCGGGTGAACAAGTGAAATTTCCTTAGAATCTGTGCCGAGTACGGCACAGCCAAAAATGAAACTGGACCTGGGAGGCTAAAACTCACTGTGCAGGAAGGCCTATCCATACCATTTCCAAAAATCGTAACGGGAACAATTTTGGTCCAGGCAATTTTGACCTAGGCCATTTTTCACCTTTTGTTCAACTTGTTCACCCGTGCCGTACTCGGCACAAATTTCAAAAGTTGCTCTAAAAGTGTTCCCATGGGCATCAAAATGTGCGCCAGGACACGCTGATTAAAACTAGCTATAC
>JASAND010022665.1:0-10301 GCA_030248195.1 Trissonchulus latispiculum | reverse complement strand
CAGGCCTGTTGCGGTTCCTATTTTTCCAATTTTTTCCTATTTTTTCGAGACATTCCTATTTATTCCTATTTTCAGCCGAAATTCCTATTTTTTCCTATTTTTTGTATATAAGTGACCAGTGTAAAGTGTAAATTTTCATTGGAATCTTGGTTATTTTTGTTGAACAGAACACAAAACTTTCTTTAAACTTTGAACGACAAAATAAATTTTTAGAAAAATTTTGCGCCTTCTGCGCAACTGTTTTTCTTGTTTTTAAAACGTCCTCGTTTTACTGCTTATATACGTATTAGTCCTCCAACTTACAGTAGATATTATATAAACCGTAAGAGATCCAACCTTCATTTCAAAAACTCGTTAAAATATGTGAAAATGAGCAAAATCGGAGATGGTCGAAAAATCGGCCAAAAATGGACCCCCCCCTTAAGTATACGTTATATCAAGTCACTTTATACCAAATGAATGCGGAAGATTGAAAGGAGTTGTGTTTTGAAATTTAAATCATTTGCCAGTTTTGTCGCAATGCAGTGAAAGGTGGGTAGGAGGGCACCCCGAGAGGACAGAAAAGACAAATGGAAGTTGCTGGCATTGAACCATGAGGACTAAGTTTTGTGTCAAATTTCTTGGTTCTGTGTTATTTTTTGCATGAATATATAGCACGCGTCCGGCCACATTGCAGTTGGTTTCTGGTTGGCAGTAGTTTGCCACGACACGAGAATCTGTCCGACCTCCACCATTCGTCATCTATAATATAAATACTTAACAATTTCTCCTACTTGCCTGGTTCAAGTAAAATGCCAATGCTTTGGCGTAAAGAGAGAAGAGATACCTATTGGACAACATACACATGGCATTACTCGTCACGATTATGTATTGGTATGATAGTTCTATTTTATTGAAAAATAGTTTTGAATGGTTCAGTTAAACCAGGGAAAATTTGTAATAATGTCAAGCTTCCTGTTCTGGGATTTACTTCAGAACTGAACGATTACAGAATTATCAGCTAACTAAAGGTAAATTTGCTTTCCTTTCTTTATGTTTGCTCGTGAAACAGTTTTTGATTAAAGATGCAGATAATTAGTCTTGCCTGAGATAACAATTTTTTCATATAATATGTAGACCATACGTGTGCTTGGGGGGGGGGGGGGGGGTTTTCACCCCCCCCCAGACCTGAGCTCACCCCCCAGAGGGGTCCCTCACCCCCCCCAGAATCCGGATTTTTCCGGTAAAAAACCGGAAAAATCCGGTTTTTCGGCGGCCTTCGGCCGCCCTTCACCCCCCCCCCAGAACTTCCCCTCCTGCACATGTCTGATGTAGACGTTACACAAAACAAACGAAATTTTTCTCACTATTTCCCAAGAAAGACCTTCAAAGCTATCACAGATATTCGTTTAGATTTTCTACTTATTACGTTCTGTTGAGGTGCTGGTTTTCTTTCGGGTATTTTTGACTCATACGGCTTTAATCCTTTATGCAAATAACTGAAACTTATGCATCTGCCAAAGGATTCTGATCCCGACTATCGGCCCACAATCACGTTTTCCCAGGTGCTAAAAAGGCGTCTCGAGAAATCACAGACAAAAAAATTTTGATAAAAACTAAGCGACAACTTTCCGTTGTCGTAACGAGGCTTCAGAGAAAACCAATTTCAGTTAATTTTATTAGAATGGATTCACAGCCTACCAAGACGAATCACAGGACAAAAAATCAGCTTATTTTTTCGGAAAAAATCTGTCTTCACCGAAGAAATTCACAGTAAAAAATTTGACAGAAATAAAATCCAATTCGCAAAAATCACGGTTAACTGGGAAAAATCACATGTGGAAAAAATGGTGAAAATAATATAAAGAAGTGTTGTTACATCAAAACAATCATTTCTTATAAAAAATCCCGCTAAAGTTGGCCAGTTTGCACAGTCAGCGACCTTAGAATGCCTGTGTTTCAACAACCAATGACCGATTAAAAAACCGGTCAGACACAACTTGCCAAAATCACAGCTCTTGGTAAGGAATCGCAAAACTGCAAAAAATCGTCATCACAGTGTTAATGTAGTAATTTCAACGTTATAGCCATGGAAAATGATACGACAACATCTGAATCAGTCACAGTAGAAAGAACGATCCTTTCTATAACAATTCTTGTTCCTTCTTTGATTGGATTCCTCATGTATGTCTCATTTATTCGAGCAGTTTTCATCTGTAAAGAATATCGGAGCATCCCCTATTACCAGTTGGCAGCCGGTCTTGGATTGGCAGAAACAACAGCTTTACTTACAGTCATAATCTACGGAGTTCCTGGCATTGCTCTTGGAAAGGCCCTTGGCGGTAAAACTATTAACGTGATAACTGGACTAATAATGTTAATGGCTTGGTGGTCAACCTACCCATATACATGCTTACTGGCATTGAATAGATTGCTGTCAATATCTTTCAAACAATACTATGACTTGGTTTTTACTGGTAAGGTTAGTAAATGTTGTGTCATTTGTTCCTATATGTTCAGTTTAATTATTTCTTGCACCAACTTGTTCAATTCTTGCCCTTTGCTGTTATATCCAGAGTGGTACGGATGATCATACGACTTTGAAAAAATAGGATGTGAGGTAATGGCTAAATTGGATATAGTGTTATGCTTAACCACGATTTTATTTTCCAGTATTAGCAATGGGTTAGTATTCAAGAATTATGTGTCAATGCATCGCGAAATCGCCAAGTCCCTTAACTCAAAAGATCAAGAGCTGATACGTAAAATTCGTGAATTCA
Organism: Trissonchulus latispiculum; assembly: GCA_030248195.1. Taxonomy (NCBI): domain Eukaryota; kingdom Metazoa; phylum Nematoda; class Enoplea; order Enoplida; family Ironidae; genus Trissonchulus; species Trissonchulus latispiculum. The sequence continues at coordinate 7,542 of JASAND010022665.1, read as the reverse complement.
AACTGTTCTTTCAATTTTTCATCATAGCTGCGTATACGACTGTTTTTGCCATTGCCTATAATGTTGTCCCTTTTTTCACTAGCTCACCTTGGGCTGTCTACAGTTTGACTCTTATGTATATTGTTCAAATTTCTATTAATGGCTATGTGTACATTTTCATGAACAAACCATTAAGAGAAAAAACTTTTGGGTTTTCCTATGAGTTAACATTTTCTTCAAAAGTGAATCTCCTTAAATCTGGCAATAAAATTAGCAATGGAAACAATTAATTAGTTTGCAGTGTTGTATTATGTATTGTATGTGTGCACCTTTAGCATGCTGAATAAAGTGGTGATTCTTTTATGAGACAAACTTTAAACTATTACGTGATGAATAATGAAATGAAAATGAATAATATAATGAAGCGAGTAAAATTGTAATTGAAATCGGCTGTCTTAAGCTGTCTGCTCTTCTGATCCTCCAGGGGCAAACTCGCTAGATTACAACGGAAGGTCAGCGCGTCTACTAAGAATTAGCAGACTTAGATACCGAATCTCTGAAAGGTGATATGTCCAGAATCAGAGATTCTTATGGCCAACCTAATTTGGGGAGATGGTCGTGAGTTCGTTTTAAGGTAGGGGTCGTTTGGGTGATCACAACAGGATCTGGTTCAGCAGTAAGATCGCAACAGGATCTGGTTCAGCAAGACTGTCCCTAACTAAGTCTAGATGAATACTCAACAATTTATTAATTAATAACAGATTCCGATACAATCTAAGAATAATAATAATAATAATACAATTGGATAATTTAGACAGGGACACTAGACAGTTGCTGTTCAATTCAGTTATTAACAATATACAATAAGGGTACAGAGTACCAGGGTTGCCAACTCTTTTTGTTAATTAATACTTTAAATTCACCAATATTAGGGGAAGACTAATTAATTATAATTCGACAACGGATTCTTTCTTTCTTCCTCTTTTCTCGCTATTACTAACAGGACTTAAACTCCACTCTAAGCTAACTCTGGGTTCCTCTTCTTCAGGTACTGATTATAGGGTACAGTCAGGTATGGTACGTACGTGCGAGTTGTGTATGCTAAATTGGCTTCCTTATCCGTCGAATCACAAAAATCAAACTAATAAACAATTAACTGATAATTAAATAAGTTTAAGGTGATATACAATTCTGGCCGTGAATGGGTGAGCGGGCTTAGATCTGGTGTTAAATATTCTCAAGGAATCCCACAGAACTAAGGCGGCTATCGGACGGTGGAGAGTACAGACACAGGGGTCTGTCTAGGCGGGGAGTTACCAGAAGATGCCCGAAGTCTAGTTAAAATAAATTAAGTTCAACAATTTAAGTTATCTTCTTGGCTATCTTCTTCTAATCTGGTTCTAAGCCAGAGACAATACAGAGGCAATAGCCTCTAGGTGAGAGATGGCAAAATAAGTAATAGAATACATTTTTGAACAGTGACAAAAAGAATCGCTGAACGAGTACAATGAATCTTTTCGCTGGTTTACCCAACAATGATCCGGTTCGCGTACAAATTGTCTCTGTCCTAGATTGCGTGCACAAAGTCCCAATCTGAATGCACCTTCCAAGAATTGGACTGCGTCTCAAAGAAATCAAATCAATCAATCAATCAATCAATTCGCCAATAACTGAATCTGACTATCCGTCTTTCTCTCTGAATACCACGGGTTAGCAAGGACCATAAAATCTATAGACTCCGAACAATCTTAATCGGTTCCACTGAATCAGACTCCACAGGACAGGAATCTGGCAGGACTTGATCTCGACGAACCTGAATCAAATGGGTTAAAACCCATTAGTTCAGAATACAAGTGCGGGAATCAAACCCAGCAACTATTACTCACTTTACTTGGCTTTCCGAGATTAAATTTGAAACTTTGTTAATTTTTTGGGCAATGTTCGACCAAAACGATTAGAAACGGCACAGTTTTAGACCGTTTGGCGACTAGACAAGGATCAGTTGCGCGTTACTCATTTAGTATGAACAAAATTTAACTGAATACCGATTTTGAACGATTTTCTGCCTTGTGATGCAGAAAATCGCCAATTCAACACGATTCTTTCGCAGATATTCAGTTTACTTTAATTAGACTCGAAATGGGAACTTTTAAGCATTTAGGAAACAGGAAAGCACCCGTTTCCTGCACAAAACTAACATTAATCACAAAACATTCTTTTCTTGAAATTACTGCTTTTGTGGGGTTCATTAGAAGATGGTTCAGAGAGATTCATACTTCTTACGTACTAAATGACATTTATGTATTGCTTAACTACTATTTGTATATTTTCAGATATTAATTTTATTGCTTACGTACTGCTAGTCACAATAAGTGCCATTCGATTCCGTCACCAGCTTCTGGTATTGTTATACATTCAGGATTCATTCCGTGAAACTACGTCTCGCAGACATTGCGTTCAGTGAGAATTAATTACGTAAAACTTTTACCCTTGAAATTATATAGTGACATAAAAGTTTGAATAGAGATTGTGATATTCTTGATAACGATACAAACCAGAATGAGATTGACTGACAAATTAGTAGGAACAAGTGAGGACACGAATGACACAATTCTACCGGCTGGTGCGTCTTGACAATGAGTTCCTGAGTTCTATCATACAAAATACTAAAACAACACCTTAATTTTGCGAAACAGACCAGCACGAAATCCTTGTTTGCGATTCATCCGCTCCTTAAGCATAGGACTACCTACGCGGACAAATCGAGGACTATCTGGTAGCTATAACCTATTCTGGGAGTCCCCGTGACTCTGAACTAAGCTAACTACCTACCTAATTTTCATATTATAACGATACGACAGTGGACACTCGTTCATGCAGGCTAGCATTCACACATCCTTCCAGACATCAACCCGTTAACGGGCAATCGACTATCTATTCACAATTACACAATTTTCTTGCTTATTAGGTGAGTTTTGGGCCGTTATACCGGTGTTAATCCCATGCACCAGATGAGAGTTGGTATACTGCCAATATCAGGATAATCCATGAAATCAGCGACATCTTAACCTCGTATAATCTTTGTTTCAACTGGCTATGCGACTTTTGATATAATTTCAGGTTTGGAAAGCCATAACCAACCATTACGACTGGTACTCTGCTGTACAGTATTTGCATATTCTGGATTATTCCAATTCCATTATTCATATTATATATTAGCAGGTGTCTGATCAGCTCAATTAACGCATTAACGAGTTTTTTAGTGTTAATTAAATAGTGATGTTTCTGGACGATAATTATTTGAATGAAACGATGCTGAGCATAATTTAGAGACTAGAAACCGTTAATTGAGCAGATTCTCGACTACAATTCATGCGGGCTTGTCAATCTTCACAACCCCTATCGTACAAGGCGAGTTTCCGCGAGTTGCCGATCAATCAGTCAAAACATTCACTCATCAGGCATACAAAACAATACATTCATGCAAATCAGACATTTCTAAACGTTGGTTAATTTCGGAACCTCACGCTCCATGAGGGGTTTACCCGAATAACCGTTTTACGTAAATTTAGGGACGCATTTATACAATAACTACACACTTTACTAATAAACATCTAGCTATTAAAACACAGATTACTTAATTAAATCCTAGTTCTATGTGCATGTTTGGTCTCTAAACTTTAAACTTTGTTGAGCTCGAGTTTGGCTTTTGAAATTCTACAGAATTGCCTTATAAAAGAAATTTTGTGAAAAATTGAACCTTAAAAGTTTGATGAAAATTAGGAGGAAAAATTGAAAGAAAGCCAATGAGTAATAATTGCTCGGCAATTATTACTAACAACAAAGATTTTATCTTGCAGTACGCTAAAAACGAAAGCTAGTACGCTGAAGTACGCAGCGATGTTCATATTGTACGCCGTTTGCATGACAGCGTACTTCTCCAAGCACTGTTAACTTCAAAACGGTCCGACCGATCACAGATTACGAATTTTTGATACGGTCTCGAAACAAGCCAACCCGTTCGAAGAATTTGAAGATTCAGAAGTAAAAATCATTTGCGTTTTAAAGATTTATGCCTGACCAAACGAAATCTTACTGTGATCAAACGAGGGCTTTTCAAGAAAGGGTAGAGTAGAGTTAAAATTAACTCGATCCGTTTCAAGAAAGGGTTTAAGGGGTTAATTTTAACCCTGCGAGTTAGAGAGAGTTAAAATTTTTAACTCTACTCTCATTCGTGAAAAGAGTTAAAATTAACTCGCTTTAACTCTGCCCTTTTCAAGAATCGCTGAAGGAGTTAAAAATTTGCGGAGTTAATTTTAACTCTACCCTTTTCATGAAAGGGTTAAATTTAACTCTGTTTAACTATTTCTGAGCATTTTCTATTGAAATTTAACCCCATGCAAAACACGCAGGTTAAGCAGAGTTAAAATTAACTCTTTTCATAAAACCATGGGGTTAATTTTAACTCTGTCATTTTAACTCCAACTCTACAGCTTTTAACCCTGCAGGGTTAAAGAGAGTTAAAACACACAGAGTTAAAATTAACTCTGTGCTTTCATGAAAAGAGTTAATTTTAACTGTATTCTACTCCACTCTACCCTACTCTACCCTACCCTTTCTTGAAAAGGCCCCTGGGTATCGATTTTTCTGTTTTTCTAAAAACTGAAGCCTGACCAAACGAAAATCTTTCCGTGATCAAAGGTGATCAAACGTGACCAAAGGATTGGCAATTACAAATCGTTTAATCAGCGTGGGGGGCAAGTTCAGCTATTTGATTTAGGCTGCTAACTTCTAATCAGCCAAGGGATAGCTAACCAAGTTTTCGTCGTGAATATGTTAGAGTTGAAAGTTGTAAGGCGGGTAGTTGGGGGGGGGTTGGATTGGTTAATCCTCAACTACTTCATTCTCCCCTCTAGAATTTTAAGGTGCTGGTTTCCTTTCGGGTATTTTTGACTCCTACGGGTTTAATCCTTTACGCAAAGGGCTAAAACTTACGAAATAACCTATTTCCGTGCTCTTTAACATTTTAGGACCAGTCCCGTATTTTTAGGCCAAATGATTAAAATGTTTTGGTTTTTGGCCTTAGGCTCAGGTAGACAAGACACGGGATTGGTTGTTGTGGCTGGAAAGAGGACACGAAAATGAACATTTTTGCTTTTACAACCTTTGAGCTATTTCTAGTGATTATATAAGTCAATATAAGCAAAAAACTGTTTTGAAGGTCAAAAAATGGCCGTTTGCGAGGAAATCGGTTTTTTCAAAATTACTGCAACGCGTTAAGGACAAAGTTGGCTCATTTATACTTAATCGATAAATCGTCCAAATGCACAATTTTATGAATGCCTATTAGCCGGATTTTATAACTTTAAGCAAGAGATTTGGCCGGAAAACCATTTTTGCAAAACTGCGATTATTTTGTTTCGAACATCGATTTCTCAAAAACTACCAGACGGATTCCGGAGATTTTCGGCAGAATCGAAATTCGCACTTCTGCGGAGGGACGTTTTTCCTTGGTTTGGGCTAAAACATATTGAGTTGCAAGAAAACTCAATGTGAAGTTGCGAAATTTCGTGTTACTGTGCATTTCGCCGATTTTCTCGACCGTTAAGACCTGCTGAGCCAAATCCGAAAAAAAGTCCCTCGGCCTATATGTGCTTCATATCGTGACACAAAAAGAACTTTTGGCCGATTCTTCAGTTTTGAGAAATCGATGTTCAAAAATTGTTGGTCAATATTCATCCTGTTAGATGTCCGCATTTCAGAAAATTTCTGCTATTTTTTGCTAATTTTGCCAGTTCTGTAAGCTCATGTGAATGTGCAGATAATAAGCTTTAAAACGATGTATAAAGGTCTTTGCAGCTCCCAAAATTGCGAAAGTTATAGCGTTTCAAAAAACATCACCACAAAAGCACTGCACAAAAGGATACCACCACCTAAACTTACCCCCTCCCCCAACTTTCGCCTACCCTCCCCTTTCGGCCAGTAAGTGGCCAAACCCAAAACTGCCAAAAAATCGAAAATTTAGAGAGCTTTTTACTTGATTTGGGTGTTTCCTCCGGAATTTTTGCCTGGCTACGCCTATGGAGGCTCGTCCCCCTCCCCTTACAGTTCGGGGGTTACGCAAAATTTCCTCCACTCCCCAACCAAAAATTCCGGTTGGGTGGTCTCCAGAGCAGAGACAAAGGGCCCCTAAAATGTTGGGGGAGCCAAAATCTTCCTTACACTTATGGGCATAGCCAGGTGTGGCTTGGCAAGGTGTGGGCATAGGCGTGGCTGGGCAAAAAATCTGGGGAGGGGCTGGGTTCCGACGGAGGATGGGGGGGGGGTGTCGACCAAAATTACCCAAAAACCCTAAATTTTCGATTTTCATGCCATTTTTGGCCTAAAATCTGGTGGGGGGGTCGTCAAAATTTGTCATTTTGGTGGGGGGTCCCTATAGTTTCAAATTTTGGATGGGGGTAAACTTCGGAAATTTGGTGGTCGATCCCCGAAATGTGATGGGGAGTACCCCCGAACCACCCCCCCCCCCTCAAAATTCGGACCTCAGAAAATTCAAACAACGGCTTAAAAACGCAAAATTTTCTGTATTTTAACGCTTTTATTGTCGAAACAAGGCTTGTTTTTATCGTTGTAGGCGTTTTTACACCGTTTTAAACCAATTTTAAGCTAAAATTTTAGAAACATTTTTCAAAAATGACCATTTTTAGCAAAATTTAGCTAACTTGACCCCAAAAAGTGCTGGGGTGGGGCGTGGGGTTCGGGGGGGGGGTAACCAAAAGTAGGGGGAGGGATAGTCCAAAAATCTGGGGGGGGGTAAAGTTGGTCGAAAATTTTGGGGGGAGTACCCCCAACCCCCCCCTGGTGAAACTATGGGGGTCCCCCCTAACCTATGGGTGGGCGGTGGGTGAGCGGTTTTTTTTCAACCCTCCCTCAGAACGTTTTTTGGACGGGGTGGGGTGGGTAGTCGCGTCGAAGGTGCGAAAGATGGCCACAAATTGGACATTTTCTGGGTAAATTTTGCAAAAATTTTCAAAAATGTCCAAATGTTTGGCTTAAAGTGTTTATTATTGCGAGAAATATATAGATGTTTTTAGCTGTATTATGGACTTTCTGACTTATATATATAATATTATATATATATATAATATTGACCTTATTTTGGACTTGGAAACATGTTGGCAATCAGGTTTTGTTTTCGGGTTTAGAACCACTGTCTACTAAAGTTAAAATTACTTCATGGGTGCATGTTTTTGGCATTAGAAACGGCTGAAAATGGGATTTTTGGCATAAAAAATGAAAATTTTTGAGGGGGTAGGGGCATATGTAGGTGTGGCTGTCAGTGTTTTTTTGGCTCGGACAATTTTGCGTTGTTCTGCGCACTGCCCCAAAATGTTTTGCGCAATTTGCTAAAAATGTGCCCACAACAGAAAACACGTTACGTATAATTTGGCTTAAAGTTACTGTTTTATGTTTATTAGCAACTGCTTAATTTTTCTAGACCGTGCAGAGGCTCGGATTGTCCTATCCATAGCCCATAGGTGTGTTTGGCAAAATCTGGCGGGG
>JASAND010022664.1:0-12471 GCA_030248195.1 Trissonchulus latispiculum | reverse complement strand
TCTCTCTCTCTCTCTCTCTCTCTCTCTCTCTGTGTGTGTGTGTGTGTGTGTGTGTGTGTGTGTGTGTGTGTGTGTGTGTGTGTGTGTGAGAGAGAGAGAGAGAGAGAGAGAGAGAGAGAGAGAGAGAGAGAGAGAGAGAGAGAGAGAGAGAGAGAGAAAGAGAGAGAGAGAGAGAGAGAGAGAGAGAGAGAGAGAGAGAGAGAGAGAGAGAGCCCCCCCCCCCCCCCCCCTCTCTCTCTCTCTCTCTCTCTCTCTCTCTCTCTCTCTCTCTTTCTTCTAACCCCTACCTAAATTTTAGAAAATTTATTGAAAATTTTAGTTTAAAATTCGAAATTTTTCCAAAAAATTCCAAAAATTAGCGAAAAAATTGCTAGAATTCGCTTAATTAAGCTAAAAATCGTTAAAAATATTTGTAAATTGAGAAAATTTTTCAATTTTTTGTAACGAAAAACCGATTTTTCGCCGACCCCCCCCCCCCCCCCTCGAAAATTTTTTTACCCCTCCCCCAAATCGACTTTTCGCGACCCCCCCCCCACAGCCTTTTTTCGCCAAACCCCCTCCCTTAACTTTTTCTGAACCCCCACCCCCACTTTTTTCGCCAGCCACACCTATGCTTTGAGGACCCATGGATAGGTCTTGGGCTAAGCTTTAAACCACCCCAGTTTCGCTGCTCTACCACCTACCAGTAAGTTTCAGTAGGCGAAAGTTTGTGATTTTTTTGTTAACGGTTTCACAAAAAAATCACTCGTTAACAAAAAAAAATCAGTGGCGGATCGGATCCCAGAGAGCAGCTAGCAATGTTTTCTCATCAGTTTTGGATAGAGCGCATTAAATAACGTATTTAGAACCCAAAACCACCAACCTGGTGTTCGAACTCGGGCAACTGACCCCGCCGAAGTCTTAGTGGTCACTGATGGGCCCCGGCAGGGTCTAGTATGAAGTCTGGTGGCTATAAAATGCCGTTTTAAAGGCTAAAATGTTGTTTTGTCGTGTTTGTGAGTGATTATAACTTATTTCCAGCCGTTTTGGCAGAGAAACTTAGGACTTCGTATGTTGGTGGTATATGACCCACGGTCACGTGACCCCTGCCGGACCCTTCCGGACCCCAACTGGGCAGTCAGAAGTGGCTACAAACTTGTCCTAGGGGGTTTTCTAGTGCGCAGAATGCAAATCTGGCATTAGTTTTTAGGTAACTGTCGTCTACTACTGACTTTTGGAATCACGTTTACCGTCGGACGGTTCAGGCCAGGCTGGTTACCAGGTTGGACTTCCAGAAGTGTCAGGCAACCTCAAAAACAACGGCTATAAGGGTTTTCGAGGTCGCTGAGCTCGAATTTGGCGTTAGTTTTGCTCTAGCTACTGTCTTGATCAAAGTAACAAAATATGAAAATGATTTTTTATTTGTTAAAATTTTAACAAAAAAAATATCACCCACCCCAAGACGGCTCAGAGGTCCGACCGGGAACTTCTATATATGTATCGATAGCGCACAGTCAGGAGTCAGGACATGTCATATGTACAGTATGGGTTGTCTAGGGTTTTCCCTAGTAGCAGCCGAAATTCGAACTTCGGTCATGAATGTTTTTGAGGTCACTTTGGGTACCCTCACTTAAAGGTCTGCCCTGAACGCATGGAGAGGGCCTAGGGGCTCAAACTCACAGGCTGTAATGTCGAGATGTGTGGCTATCACCATGCAAAAAATTGCCCCCCCCTCCCCCCTATATAATCGATTTGGTTTAGTTTTGCGAAAGTTCCAGCCAAAAAACCAAATTTTGATTTTTTTGTTAACCTTGCTATAATATAGGCAATTATAGACCACAATCATACATCATCATCATGTAGGTGTAATTGGGGGGAGGTCCCCCCAGCCATTTTTACAAACCACCCCCAAAAATTTTTGGGGGCCACGCCCCCCCCCCTAACTGGGGGGGGGGGGGTAGTCGCGCCGACGGCGCGAAAAATGGGCCAAAAATCGGGTATTTTTAGGGTAAATTTTGCAAAATTTTTCAAAAATGTCTAAATTTTTGGCTTAAAGTGGTCATTATTGCGTGAAATACACGTTTTCAAAAGTTTTATGGACTTTCTGACTCCATATTGACCAATTTTGGAGTTAGAAACATGCTGGCAATCAAGTTTTCGAGTTTAAAGGCCCTGTCTAATGTTAAAATTAGTTAATGGTTGGATGTTTTTTGGCATTAGCAATGGCTGAAAATGCGATTTTTGGCATAAAAATTGAAAAATGTTTTGGGGGAGGTTTGGGGGGGAGTTGGGGGAGGTCTAAAAAGGGGGCCCGCCCCCAAAATTTGGGGGGAGGGGGCCTCCCCCAACCCAAATCCCCGTTACACCTATGACCACAATCTGGACTAATTTAGGCATACCTTAGCACAATTTTGTCAATTTTCAAGCCCTATTTTCGAATACGAAAATTATTGACAGAAGCTTTTGATTTTGAATACCATAGGTGTAACGGGAATTTGGGTTGGGGGGCCCTCCCCCGGCATTTTGGGGGACCCCCTTTTTAGACCCCCCAAACCTCCCCCAAGAAATTTTTCTATTTTTATGCCAAAAAATCGCATTTTCAGCCATTGCTAATGCCGAAAAACATGAAATCATTAAGTAATTTTAACCTTAGACAGTGTTTTTAAACTAGAAAACTTGATTGCCAACATGTTTCTGAGTCCAGAATAAGGCCAATATCATATTGAATCTAGAAGTCCATAAAACCGTTATAAACGTGTATTTCTCGCGATAACAAGTCAAAAATTTGGACATTTTTGAAAAATGTTGCAAAATATACCCTAAAAACATAGGTGTACCAGACTACAGTTTGCCCCCTGTGAGACCCCCCCACGGAGAGGCCAGACCCCCCTCCCCCCTACCCGACCTCAACTACTCCCCCCCCAAGCCGAGCTCAAACCTCCCTCCCCCCCTAAAATTGGGTGAAACAGAGTGAAAAATGCAAAATTTTTGAAAAAAATTCGAAAGAAATGGCTATAAGTCAGTTATAAGCAGCTAAGATGGTGATTTATAGCAATTAGAAGGTAATATATGCAATTATAAACCACAATCTGGGCTAATTTTGGCATATTTTAGCACAAATTTGTCAATTTTCAACCCCTATTTTCGCATACGAAAGCTATTGACAGAAGCTTTTGAGTACGTACGTTTAATGTACTGTACATCGAAAAAGGAGCATTTTTAGCTAAAAAACTTGGGTACAGTTTAGGGGGTCCCCCCCAAATTTCGGATTTTGGTGGGGTCCCCCGAGCCAAATTTGGACCTTCTACCCCCCCCCCTCAACCCAGACAGGTGGTACACCTATGCCTAAAAATACACAATTTTTGGCCAATAAGTTTCGCGCCTTCGGCACGAGCACGACTACCCCGCTGGGGCTGGCTTTTTCCTACAGGGGGGGGGGGGGGGCCCCCCCAGAAATCCGTTCCCCCCCCCCCAGACTTGGCTCGCCCCCCCCAGAATCGCCCCCCCCCAGGATTCGGGCCTTCCCCCCCCCCAGAACCCCCCCCTACCCTAAAGTGCCCGGAAAAATAGGGTTTTTAGGGCAAATTTTGAAAATTTTTTCCGGCTTCGCCGGATTTTTACCCATTTTTAAGCATTTTTTAGCTATTTTAAGCTTAAATTTAAGTTAAAAATAGTGAATTTTTTAGCTCAGCAGCAAAAAATAACTATTTTTAGACATTTTTCTAAAAATTTTTCTCCCCCCCCCCCGAAATCCGAGCCCCCCCCCCAGACCTGGGGGGACCCCCCCCAGACTTCCCCCCCAGAAATTTTTGCCTAGGAAAAAGCCAGTGGGGGAGGGGAGGGTAAGAAAATGGCTGGGGGGTTCCCCCCCCCCCCAATAACACCTATGTTGATTGTTGAGTACATAGGTGTGGCTTGGCAAAAAATCTGGGGGGGGGTGGTTCCGACGGAGGGTGGGGGACCCATAGGTGTAACGGAGATTTGGGGTGGGGGAGCTCCCCCCCAACTTTTTTGGGGGGGCCCTCTGGAGACCCCCCAAAACCTCCCCCAAAAAATTTTTCAATTTTTATGCCAAATATCGCATTTTCAGCGGTTTCTAATGCCAATGAACATTCAACTATGAAGTGATTTTGACATTAGACATGGTTTTTAAACTCGAACTCTTGACTGCCAACATGTTTTCAAAAAATGAGGTCAAAAATGAAGTCAGATAGTTTATAATACAGTTAAAAAAGTGTATTCCTCGCAATAATAGCTTTTTTAGCAAAAGTTTGGACATTTTTGTAAATTTTTGCAAAATTTACTCTAAAAAATGCCCAATTTTTGGCAGTTTTTCCGCCTGCGGCCCCCCCCCCCCCCCAAAAAGTTCGATTTTTGGGGGGGCCACCCCCCCAACCCCCCCCCCCCCGCACCTCACACCTATGGGGAGACCACCCCTAAATTTTCGATTTTTTGCCATTTTTAGCCACTTTTTGGCCAAAAATCTGGGGGGGCATAGGTTAGGTGTACCTGGGGGGGGGGGGGGGGGGGGAAAAAATCTCCCCCCAAATGGAAAAGTGCCGACCCCACCCTCGAAATTTTGGAGGCACACCCCCACCCCCAAATGGCCATCCCCTAACATACCTAAATGGTTGAGCACGTTTACGTTTAATGTACTGCACATCGAAAAAGGAGCATTTTTAGCTAAAAAACTTGGGTACAGTTTAGGAGGGGGTCCCCCCCCCCCCCGAAATTTCAGATTTTGGTGGGGTCCCCCCCGAGCCAAATTCAGACCTTCTACTCTTGCCTACCCCCCCCCCAACCCAAACAGGTGGTGGTGTACACCTATGGTAAGCAAACCCGATATCGATTACCAAGCCAGAGCGATAGCATGGTGGAATCATGCATTAGTATGCTGTGCAATTTTACTGCTTGGAAAAATTAATTTTAAGAATTAGCGACACATATATTAATTGAAACGTTTGTAGCGACTCTGAAGGTGACGATCCCTTTTGGTCACATATTGCTGGTTAACGTCTCATTTCAAGACGAAATTTGACAAAACTTTCCAAGATAATTTACCAGGAAAGACTTTGAACAGATACTATGAACTAAAAACTTAATTAATCGGCTTAAAATTTGATATTTTGTGCTTTATCATGTTTTGCATCAAATGCGCTTGGCTGCAACGTTGTAGGGGCGGGCTTGCTATCTACACAAGAGGAAATGTTTGAATTTAAATATCTCCTTCATTCCTTTGTAAATTTGTAGGAAATTTTGCATGCTAGCTTTATTAACTTCTACGCTCAGGGCGTTTTTTTTGGTTTTTCGTAGAAGTGCATTTTCCATTTTTTTAGCTTATTTTGAAATATTGTAAATTCTATATCTTGCTCATTACTGCGTGTTTTCATGAGTACTGCGTAGAGTTGAAAGACTCATGTGTAATGAAGTTGCTTAGATCTGGATTAAAATTGCTTTTCTCTTGGTCCTTGTTCAGTCTAGTTGGTTAGGGCTCAATAGCAACCTAATCCTTTACACGGAGGGTCGGCGCGTCTGCTGGGATCAGCAAACTTAGACACAGGATTCCCAAAAGGTGATTTGTCCAAAATCGTGTATTCTTGTAGCCAACCCGAGTGGGGTCCTGGTTGTGAGTTCGTTTAGAGGTGGGGAAAAGATTTACTGGATATCAGTGGAGACAAGCGGGGTCGATGCTCGTCTTTCTTCTGGATTAGACTTAAGGGTGTCAGTTCACAACAATGAGTTCTGACACGTATCTTGACAAACTGGTCAAGATATACAGTTGGACAGGTCTTTCGTCTCCTTCGCTGGATGGGGGTTCGGGATCTCTATTTCACTTACTTGTACTGGGACTAATCCTGATCCGATGATCCTGTTTGATGTCGATTCCCTAATTCAAACGCTTGTTGAGACACAAATTCAATTTATTAATGATTATGATAATTCTTGACAATTACAATAATTAGATAATTGAATAATAATAATAATAACACTGATTAAGATATCAATGACCAAAGGTAACACACCACTTATTACAGATTTCGGTGTACAAAACACAAATTACAAGATTGCCAGAGTTGCCAGTTTTGGAGTAAACTTTATTAACTAGTAACATTAACTAGTTACCACCATGTGAGTTGAGGGACAAGACTTTAGATTTTGACTTGTTACAGTTACTTCTTCTCCTTCTTTCTCTACACTATTATTCTCGCCTATTATACTCTAATGCTAAACTCTGTGCCTTCCGTATATGTTCATGTGCGTGCTATCTACCTCTTTATCAGTCCTTTATGCAAGGACAAAAACTAGTAATAATAATAATAATAATAATAATAATAATAATAATAGTTTATAAACACAGACAAATTCCGGTCCTTGGGTGAGCCCAAGAATGCTGTTCCAATCTCCTGTAGCGGAGTACACAGCGCACAGTTCCCGGATGCTATTCGGAGAACCTGAGGGTCCAACAAAAAGAGGGTCGGTCTGGTTGGGGGATGCCTGGTGCGGTTATATAAACTTCAACAGTTATTCAATTTAAATTATTAAATTATCTTCTTTCTACTCTTCCTATCTTCGTCCCAGAATATAGAATAGTTAGGCCAAAAGGGTGGGGATAACAATCCCCTCGGTAAGAATGACGAAAATCAGAGTAAAGCTCATCTTTTGGGATTGAAAGAATAAAGTTCAATTTAGAATAATCAAAATCAAGTGTCAAATTCTCTTCTTTAGGTTTTAGGTCCCACGCTAGATTCAAGTGCTGTATCTGCAATCGTTCCTGCCTTCACCGTTGCAAAATCGTCCGATCTGACTCTCAAAGTACCTTAAACAACTGTGTCCGATCCAAAAATCAAATCGCTGAACACGTCCTTCTCCGGACTGAATACCAAATAATTATCTGACCAAATTAATAGCTCTGAGGCTCCAAATACTAGACCAATGAAGCGTGATTTCGGCAGGATAGATGCTCACTTCCGCGCCTGAATCAAATAGGTTAACTTAAAACCCATTTGTTACATGATTATGGTGCGGGAATCGAACCCAGCAACCATTACTCACTTTCTGGCTTTCTGAGATTAAAGCTGAACTTGCGAAACTTAAATTAGTCATAGTAACCGAATTTTCTGACACTTATTGCAATAAAGATGTGATTTCACTCCGTACATTCCGTTTTTGCACTGTTCCAAGTTGGAACACCAGGATGAACGTAGATCCGTAATTTGTAACGGTTTGACACTAGCTAAATAAATTGTGGCAGATTTCATACACATATAATACAGTCACGTAAATTTTATAACCATATCAAGACACCTGGGGCCTTTTTCTGGGCCCAGAGTTCAGGGCAGTAACAACACCCTATTAATGAAATATCACATGATTTGAAACCAAAATAGTAAAAGATAAAAAGGTTGGTTTGTTTAGAAGATGGTTCGTTTTACCCTATCCATATTTCTTACGTAATTATTTGTTATTTTTCTCTATTCTAGGTGTACCATAATTACTACGTAATATCACACAAGATTACTGATTTTTGGTGTCTATTATTGCCATTTGCGAGTAGTTGACGTAACTTGGATTAAGGGGGGGGGTCGCGAATTTTCGACCATCTCCGATTTTTCTCATTTTCACATATTTTGTAGTCCCCATGGGTCCCCAAAACAAGACAGTTGCGTTTGAAGCAAAACTTTCCTTATCATTCACAATGGTCCTCCAAAGGTGACCTCGACATGTGTTAAACATAGGAAAACGAAAAAGTTAGGAAAATTTCGCGGTGACCAAAAGTTTGAGCGCTGTGCAAGAGCAAATGAGCTATAACTTGCCAAAATGTTAATCTGAACTAGATAGCGTGTTAATATCTATATGAGGTGTTTTTTCGTTAGCTCTAAGATTTTCTAGAAATTTTCAAAGTTGGATGAAGTCGGTTTTTGCTAAATTCTGACTTACAAAAATGCCACCGAAGAAATGTTTCATCATGCCCTGAACTAACCATTCACTGCACAAATTTCGCGTATAGATATTAACACAGTACACAAATAGAGCTTCAATTTGCATACGCACAATCCCTGCTGCTGCTTGGGAGTAGATCACACTTTTGGTCACCGCCTTGGCTTTTTGCCTCAGAATACGCCATTTCTAAAATTTTTGAATATAATGGTCCATAGGTCGGGTGAGAGCCGAGCTATCCCAACCAAATTCGGTGTGCCAATATGCACAAATGAAAGGAAGATGTGTGTTAAATTCCACTGCAATTGCTGGTGTTTAACTGTGGACGCATGCCTCAGTGCGACGTCGGAGGCCTATAGTCAAAAAATGGCAAAGTTTCAAGTTTTTCAAATATAGCCAAATTTTATATCAAATTGAAGCTCTCGATGTCCTGAACATTTTATCTTCTTGCACCAAGTCTCTACAAAGCAGTATGAGAAAGATAGAGCGCGTTAAAGTTTGAAGTAAATAACAATCGGAAGGAGCTTGAGCAAATCGTTCAAACGCCGTTTCTCGCTCGGTGCTAGGCGTATCATTGCCATTTGCACAGCAATAAATAGCCCCAGATAGAGACTTCAATTTGATCTATGGGCCATGCCGTAGTATTTTGTCATCCTATGTGCACACGACTTCGAAGCCCTCAGCGAGACGTGGTGGCGTAAATACTAAATTGTAGGGATTTGAACTGCAATATCTCTTACCTGGATTGACCCTAGACTCTAAAAATTTGTCTGGTTTTTGAACACCTATGGGGGTATATTATAGCCAAAAATGATCGAAATCGGTGACTATGAAATTTGGTACCCGGCGACCCCCCCCCTTAACACCGAATGCAAAAACTTGTACGGTTGATTTTTTAACCGTACTAACTATTAAGTAGCCTGGGTTTGTTAATTCTGTCTTCAAACATGGTGCAAATGTGAAACAGCACCTAATTGCGGTTGTAGTCATTGTCACGTGCTAAACAGGAACTGGACTTGGCTGAACAGACTAGAAATGGCAATAACGACCTTTACTTGTTTTGGAAACAAAACAACAGTACATTTAGCTAATGAACCGCAAATGATACTGACCTTACGTAATTTTGCTATACTTCTTTCGAGTGGAAGGTCCGCACTGTAACTGATTATAATTCCTACTATTTCAGGAGTATTGTTAACTACTACCTATTAATACATGAAACCACTAACTTTCCAATGTTTGTTACTGTCATTAATGAGCAAATGTTGTGCATCAGATTCGTATAGTCAAGCTGTTGCGACTGATTTTATACTTTTAGGGACCACCATGTGATCTAATTTTACCAGATTTAGTTTTGAATACCGGCACAATCATGAAACAAACTTAAACCCAGTTAAGATCATTATTAAAACTGAACTTGGATAAAATCTGGCTTTCTGACTGGAAATGACAATAATGACACATTTTTGTTTCGGAATCAAAGAAGCAACACATAGTACCAAAAATTACGACATTAGTGCTAATCTTACGTAATGTTGCCGTGATTTTAATTTTCGAAATCGTGAGAACTACAAATTTTCCATAGGAAACTCATAGGTTTAGCACAAATTGACCGTTTTAGAGATTCCTTCGTGCGATTCATCCGCACCCTTAACAAAGCGTGACTAATGCGGACGAATCGAGGATATCCCAATATAGACTACCAAGGACCTAATACGGGGTCCCCATGACCCTAGATCCTGATGTCCGCACCTCATTTGCATATTTGGCGTTTGGGGCCATAACTAAGTCTATATTCAAAATTACACATTTGCACTAGACCAATTGCACTCATTCGCCTCAATCATACAAGATCATATTTCCCAATACCATTTCCTGCGTGTTACCTGAGTTTTAGCATGAATCTTACGTATTGCACACTTGCTATTCACACACATACGAACGAACTTGGTTCTGATCAGTAACACTTACTTCTCGTGCCGTGAAACACAACCACACTTTTATAGTGTAGATTTTTAGTTTAACCAATAGTTATTTTACGTAATGTTTACACCAGAACCCAACTGTTCCAATCATCAGTCATTTGTACAACATTTGTACCATACCTAAAACTTATCTAATAGACATTTATACAGCATTTATTCGGCACTCAGACTAGTATGCACTCGAGTAGGATTTGAACCATTCGTTCACACACACATACCAATTATGTCAGTTTCCTGCCTAATATCTGAGTTTCGTTCACACTGGCAGAGCTCGCAACCTTCATCAAACAGAAGGAGTTTCCGCGAGTTACCACACGCGATCAAGATCACAGAAATACCTTCACATTCGTACACACACACACGATCACATAGGTAATTATTAACGCAAGCAACACATATTTTACTTAGCTAAAATTACTTACTGATTTCTAAACACAAACACTATAGCTTTCCTAATTATGACATAATTCAATTCTAATGCCAGTCCTAACTAGTATGGTATAACTTAATTATCTTAAAATATGCAGATTTCTTTTGGACTGGTTATGGTATGAGTTTGGGTAATAATAAATTGTTGAGAGTTTGCGAATAGGAAAGAATTTTGTGAAATTAAAATTTGATGTTAGCGCAGAAGTTTGGGAAATTTGTAGTGTTTTGGAAAAAATATTTTGGGAACTTTGTGAAAGCCATGTGAGTAATGATTGCCAAGCAATCATTACTACGAAAACTACTATAACACGTTATTAATATTAATACATACAAGAAGGGTAGGGAAGCCGGTCATTCCCTTTTGGAACTCCTTAATAATTAATTAAAATAGAAGAACTCATAGGTTTTAGAATTCGAGTCAAACGTCCTAGATTTTTAAAGACCTATTATTTTTTGGAACCGACCTAAAGCTGAAATAAATAACATAATACAGAGAAATAGAAATTTCCGAATTAACTGCGCCTTGATTAACAATATGGCCGGCAACTCCTAGTTGCCGGCTGTGGGGAAACGATTTCCAGAACTAGCTCAGTATCTTTTAGTGTCGTATTTTCGGAGACCCACTAACTCACTCCTAAGAGGTGGGGTCCCCACTCATTTCTCTTCAAAAGCTGCAAAATACATCATTCTTTTCTGGCCTCTAAGGCCCTAATAAAAACTACAATTCAACGGTCGTGGCTTGACCGAAACTAAATAAAAATGTGGAATAAAAATAAGAAAGTTAGGCAAATCTCAAGACCCCCATCTCACAGGAGGAGTTTACATGAGCTGCCTTCTAAAGGGAAATCATAAAAGTAAAAGTGAAATAATAAATAAGGGACAAAACTCAAGACCTCCATCGAACAGTAGGGGTTTACATGAGCTGCCCCGAAACAGGAAATCATAAAATAAAAATGTAAGAATAAACTAAAATTGGCCTTGGGCCCGCTCATGCTAGATAACTAAAAATTGGCCAGAATGCCTCGCATCAGAAAAGGAAAAAGTTCTGCCCATAGGCTTAAAATTAGTACAGAAAAAACTCGGCCCGAAGGCCCATATAATATAGAAAAAGTTGGCCGAAAGGCCTAGAAAATACATATAAAAAATTGGCCCGAAGGCCCCAAACCAATAAGAAAAATGTGGCCAAAAAGGTGGCCTTTATTTCTCCCTAGAATTTTCCTCAATTCAGAACTTGGCCGGGCATACAAAACCCATTTGGCCCTCAATTTGGGTGTGTTCGCTGGTTTCTGTCTCAATTTCTTTTCTAGCCCGAAGGCTAAAAAGTCCCTAATCTTTTTCCTAACCGGGGAGGGTGTCCTTATTCTCCGTGCCAAAACTCTGGCACACAGCGGAGACACACCAGAGTGGGGAGGGGGAAGCAACCTCCTAAGGTTGCTGCTCAAGCGAACACTAAAGATTTGGAAAAGTTTTGGACCGAGCTGACAGCTCTCTGACAGCTCGGTGACAGGTCATTAAATCGGGTTGTAGCGGACTTTCCTTTTGTTTTTAAGGCAAAGCTTCTAGAAAGTTCTAGAACTTTCTAGAAGCTTGCCACCCTTTGCACGTGGGGCGCAGCGGCGGGCTGAGCCAGCTGGCCATCAGGGGTCGAAATTAATGAGATTTAGAAATTATTACCCCCCAACTGACCCATTTTTGATAAATTTTGGGTGCTGAAACTCGGCGAAACTTTGCGAAATTTTCTTTAACACATAAAGGTAACCAAAGGGAAAACTTCGTGAATTTTTGCAACTTTGTCGAATTACTACGATAGTTATACAATTTTTCGTGAATTAATATTTATATCATCATAAACTACGTACTTATCTACCTAATTCTAGCTATTCATATTAATTTTCATATTATTAATGAGGGAGTTTGGCCCCCTCCACTCGACATGACTTGGACCGATACTACTATTTTCTTTCCTTTTCTTTGTTGGCCTTGTCCTCGGCCAAAAGTTCAAGCGAGGACAACTGCTAGGCCCTGGAAGAAAGAGGCCTAGCAGAATAGAAAGGAAAAGAAAACAACACCTGACTAAGTTGTAGTCTAGGAGGTAGACAACCTCCTAGATAATAAAAAAGGAAAGGTTTGACTTAACTTA
>JASAND010022663.1:0-39647 GCA_030248195.1 Trissonchulus latispiculum | reverse complement strand
AAAGTGGCATGCCGTATAATGCGTATGCACAGTATAATGTCTTAGCGGCAAGATGTGTGAAGGACAATTTTGTAATGAAAAGCTTTATATACGTGCTATTTATATGAAGGTCAAATATCGACAAATTATATTCTGACATACGCCAATATGAGCCTCGTTGTAGGACAGGCTCATATGTTAAGCCGTTGCAACTTGTTTTCCTTAATTTACAACCTCAACGCCACTCATATGCATTTTACAGGCTAGTTTCCGTTTTTGTACAACCTGCCTGAGAGTACTCATATGTATTTTACATGCGACGAAGGAGCATTTTTGGTTCTTGTATACAGGTGATTGTTATATACCAATCTACAGACTAGGAACCCAATGAAACATAACGTATACACACAAAGTTAAGAGTCAAAGTCAGGGGACAGCAATAAAAGAATGAGGTTATGAGATGAAAGGGAGAAGGGTGCTTTCGACTCGGATCAGCTCATTTCCAAGTAACCAGGCAGGCAGGCTAACAACTTAATTAATCCCCAACAAGCTAAGGTGACAATCCTCTCTTGCTAGACTCTAAGTCTATCCAGATCTCTGATCCTCAAAGGATTAGTGGTACTCTCATTTCCCTTCGCTCGCGCGCGCTCTCTCTCTTTCTCTCTCTCTCTCTATCATGTTGGTGACAATTAAAATAAAATCTGACACGAACACACCACCGGGACAAAGATCTATATGTACACAACAAGTTGCCTGCGTTTATTATGGTATCAAATCAATCAAAATCCTTTATTTGGTCCACATAGCACAACCATATATATAAATGTTAACATAAGTGGCCAAAATGGCTACATACACAAGTCAGCATGCGCCAAGATACAGACAACAATATGCATACAATCATTTAGCGTTGTATATATATACACCTCCGAAAAACAGTAGCAGCAAAAACACACATACGTATTTAAAAAACTAAACAAAAGTAATGTAAACACATAACGCACAAGTTATATATTCACTACATAAATAGTTATCGCATCAATCAAACTCATATTTTAGGAATTTACTGATGTCAACGGAATCCAAGCGTTTTTTAAAAATGTGCACGCTGGGAGCGGCTACAATATTCGCTTCCAAATAGTTCCAAACGGGTATTACTCTGTTAGCAAAAACGTACTTCCGACAATCTAGGCGTGACTTGCAGTTTTTCAGCTTTAAGGAATGTCCCCTTGAGCCAGAGTCAGCGGCATAAGTAAAGAATTCTGCCGAATTTAAGGTGTCCAGCTCAAAAATTATTTTGTATGTTTGGGTGAGGTCCGCTTTTAGCCTCCGGTACTCCAAGGTCTCAAGTCCCGTTAATCGGAGACGGTCCCTGTAACTAAATTCTCTAATATCTGGTATCCTTTTGGTGAAACGCCTTTGAACCGCTTCAATTTTGGAAATATCTTTCTTTAGGTGCGGAGACCATACACACGAGTTATATTCCAAAATAGGTCTGACATATACAGTGAACATAGCGACTAAAAACTTTGTGTCCCGGCAATTGAATGATTTAAAAATAATGGCAGTTCTTTGGTAAGCCTTTGCACAAATTTTATCACAATGCGTAGAAAACTTCAAATCAGGTGTAATATAGACTCCAAGATCCCTTACAACATCCACTTTTGGTACTTTAGAGCCATTAACCTCAAAATCTGCGATGGAGGGAACTCCAATTTCAAGAATTTGACTTTTATGAGAAGCAACAGACAGCTGATTTAGAGCAGCCCAATTAAATACACTTACACAGTCAGCAGCAAAGTTCGAAAAGTCGTCTTCAACAGTTCCCGAAAAGTAAATTTTGGTATCATCTGCAAAGATTTTTACCTCAGAGTTGGAACAAACGCTAGGCAAATCGTTTATATACATAAGAAAAAGTACCGGTCCCAAGATATATATACACGTATATATACACGTATATATTAGGGACCATAATATTAAACATACATGTGCAAGGGGTGTACTGAGGGTGTACCAGGTACACCCTGATTTCCGAGGGGACCGCGCAGCACGCAAGCAAAATCAGGGGGGGGGGCCGCGCAGCGCGCAAGCAAAATCAGGGAGACCGCGCAACTCAAGCAAAGCGAGAGGCGCTCAGAATTTCAAAGTTGCTCAATTCCGCATGAATTATATTCAAAGAAACTAGATATATATAATTAAAGAAAATTGTGCCCTTTCATTTTATTTCTACCACAATGTGTTGGTTGTAAAGGGGCTTCACAAGCACATTATGAAGTGAGTGAAAAACGATTGGGAAATTCAAGACACGGCTGCATATTTGCCAATACATGGAAAATGTCGCCATGTCCGCTAGTCTACCGCCCACAGTTGCATTTCCACGTTGCCCCCGCTGCTTTACGAAAGGGGAACCGCGCAAAATAATTTCCGGTACACCCTGCAAAGGGAGACCTTGCCCATGTATGATATTAAACAACTGATATAGGATAGGATACGATAGGATAGTAGAGATATATTGGATTCTTTCGAATCAAATTATTGAACCAAGGAATAGGAATATATATAGTTAACCAATAACAGGAGTGTACTCAACCAGTCCAGAAGCCTTTGTAAGGTCACTTCGAATTTAGATCTGCCGAGATCAGGGTTGGAAGTCTCGGTCTCGGTCTCGCCAAAAAGCCGAGACTTGGCCAGTCTCGGTCTCGGTAACCTAAAGGTCTCGGTCTCGTGCCTAGTCCGGCAATTTTTTGAAACATAAAATTTCAGCGAACCTTTTAAATCAAATTAGATTAAATGTAGATTAAATTACCAAAAGAGGTGCGGAAACCGTGTGTTTATGTGCTAAAGTCCCTAATGCTGGGCCTAAGCCTCCAAAACTGGAAGAAATTAAGTTTAAGCTAAAATTTGCTTGTCTCGTTCTTGGTCTCGGTCTATAAATTCGCCTAAATTTTTGGGAAAAAATAGCATTTTTAAGGTAAAAACGCAAAAATCGCTGTTTTAATCTTAAAATGAACTTATAAGCCTACAAATTAGCTAAAAATTAAGAACATTTTTAAAAATTTAGCCTCAAAAATTTCATTTTTCGACACATTTGGGCGCCCTCCAAAAAAAGCAGGAGGGGGAACCGAAAAGTGGGGCGATGACCCCACAGCCCATCCCGTAAAATGCCAGTACGTCCTACGTATTGTATATTACTGATACTAACCACGCATAATATTGTCTAACCTTTTCTTGTTCCTTTTTTGGCTATAATCATAAAGTACGTATATTAACAAATTGTATGCTAGGCTTCATTATTTTAGAAATGAATGGTATATACATATAACGTAGAAAGCAGGCTAATTTTGCTGCATGTTCGATGATTTTTAGACTACCACTTACCCTCTCTCCCTACTTACCCCACTTTCTTCGCCTAAAGTGAACCCAGGGTAACTCTTCAACATTTTCGGACGTCTGCCAACGAAGTGGATGGGAACACGCCGAGAATTTGGGGACGGGCGGTGAAGCGTATATATATAATATAGGGGCAGCCAAACACTCTCTCCCAACAAAACATCCCTTGGTAGTCCTTAAAACTAGCATCAGGGATAGCTAACCACAGGCACAACTGCACCTATAAAGCTTAACAAAACAAACGTCCGATACTGACTACAACAGCATCAACGACCACCGGTTTGCCTGCGAATAGCAATTATCTTGTACTTACTTGTACTTGTTCATCACCATCTTCGCCACGAAGACATCGGTGGCCTTCCGGTTAGCGATAGGGCCACATCTCAACCGTGTCAGTTTGAGCTCGTTCGGTCGGAGCAAACCAGGTGTAACGAACGACTCCCATACCCAATTTTTGATGCCCGAGGACCCCAAAATCCTCGTGCCCAAGCAAAAAATTGTTTATTATATGCAAAAAAACTCGCATATATATAGTCAAGCAGGAAAAAACCCACTCGCCAATGCGGGAAAAACCCACCCCCAGTGAGGGCTTACGTATGAGACGTATGAGCTATCTAGAATTTTAATAGCCTATCTTGAAGAGCGTCCAAAATAACCCTGGAGGGTGTAAGATTGTCGCTCCCGCTGCTTCCCTGCAAATTTTTTGGGACTTTGAAGTTTTTGGAAGTTGGGGTCCGATCAAGTGCCGAAATTTGGCAAACTTTGCCGGGCCACCCTGAAGTACTGGAAAGACCTAGACCAAAGCGGATTATATGTTTATATGTGTAGGGCATCTGTTGCGCTTCATGATGATATATGCCACAACTGCTCTGACCCCTCCGGTGCGACCTGGGGGTGACCTGGATTTGGCGGGGGAAAACCCACTTTTCAAAATTGAATATTTTTCTAAGCATTAGCAGGAAAGATCAAACTAATACATACTTTTGTTTAATAGAGGAAGCCTATAGATTAAATTGGTATATATAGGTTTTACCTGGGTTCTTTTAGGTTTAGGTTTCTTTAACCTAAACGCTTTTGCTGCGATTTGCGATCATTTCATGGGTTCAGGTGCCTTGACATAAAATACATCTGACTATGTCCGATAAGCAGCTTTCTACTGGAAACAAAGTGCACTATGTTATTTAGCATGGCCAAAAATGCACAAACAAACTTTAATATGTAATAATTAGTGTCCCGCGGAACACCCAGGATCATTTTTAGCACCGTGTTTTTCCCCACCGGTGTGTTTTTCCCCAAATTGCGGGGAGAAAAAACACAGACAAAATCGATTATTGCTACTGATGTACAAGGGATCAGGCGGATTTCTATACATGAATCGATAGAACTAGGAGCGATATACACCATGGTACAAACGCAAGCTCTCTCAGCCTTAAGACAGAAAAGTTACAGCCTTAGTTCTGTATATGTGTTTTTCCCCGCCCTGACTATATATACATACTACATATTGAATAATAACACCAAAAACTAACCATGAAGTAATTTTAGTACGTATATACAATGTTAGACAATAGGTTTAGCTCGACTGCTTGCTGTAGGGTTGGTTTTTCCGGAAAAAAAGTATGTCGGAAAACTTTTTTCCGGTATTATATATATACATATTTTCCTTATTTCATGTTTTTCATGTTTCATGCTTCATGATAGTCCCACAAAACTTACGCAGTTACGTAGGAATCAAATATTTTCAGCAGGTGATGATTTAATGATGTGTGTATATATATACTTATATACATACTTTAAAGTAGGGATGCACCGGGGCCTGGCCCCGGCCCCGGGCTGGACCGAGGCCTGAACTCAACTATATAGCAATGTTCACAAAAAAATCACTCCGAAAATTCACAAAAAAATCACCCACCTAGACGGCTAACAACAAGCCGCAGCCGGAAAATTTTTTGCATGGTAATAGCCACAAGTCCCAACCCCAACCAGGGTATTTTTTACAGGGGGGGGGCGGGGCCCCCCCCCCGAAATTGACCTACCCCCCCCCGAAAATGTCTGCCCCCCCCCGAAATCGCCCCCTCCCGGGATTTTTGCTTCCCCCCCGGGATTTTTTGGAGGCCCAAATTTTTGCCAAAAATAGGCAAATTTTCAAAAATTTTCCGGCTTCGCCGGAGATTTTTTCGTAAAAATAGCCATTTTTAGCTTAAATCCTAGCATTTTTGAGAACTTTTTGCGTTTCACCATGTAAAATACGCCAAAAAAACCATTTTTTGGCTCATTTTTGCAAAAAATCTTCCCCCCCCCCCGAAATTTACTCCCCCCCCCCGGGCCCGGGGGGGGGGGGGCCGGGAAGCCCCCCCCCCCGAAAAAAAATCCCTAAAAAATACCCTGCCCAACATATGTAAGTTTGGCTGCCGAGGCCCAACTCCTCCGACTAGGGTGCACCACCCAAATTCAGACCATCGGACATTTCCGGACCAAAATTGAAATTTTTGCTGGTACTCACTATGGACTTTGCGCAGGTACCCCATATTATGCATGTGACATGTCCTAACTCTAAGCTATCCAACCATATATTGGATTCCCTGCCAGGTCCTCTGGGTTCGCCACCGGTGGGTGATTTTTTTTTTGTGAACAAGTTCACAAAAGAAAAATCACTATCAACTTTTTGTAAAATGCCTCTGGGGCAACCGCTAGGATAAAACTAATGCCAAATTCGAGCTCAGCCACCCGGAAAACCTATATAGAGCATGTTTTAGGTACCTCAACCCCCTTCTGGCAGACGGTCCGGCCGATGGACCCGGCCCGGACCCTCCGGACCCAGGGGGTGGTCAGGATCACCTATCTGGGCAAAAGCTACCTAAAAACTAATGCCAAATTTGAATTCTACGCACCGAAAAACCTATATAGGCGAGTTTTTAGGCTTCTTGGACCTTGAAATAATTGTGCCGTGCCGGCCGAGTGGTTAAGGCGTTCGACTTTGGATCCGATAGTCCGAGGTTCGAATCCCCGCTGCCACAAGGCTTTCACAAATCCCCTTGAGCAAGGGACTAAGCACATATCGGTTCGCCGTGGGCTCTAGCCAACCCAGCTATCCATCCTTAGTTGGTCGGTAAATGGGTACCACTCATGTGGGAAGGTAACAGGAGACCGTGTAGGGCATCTGCCTTGAGGAGCTGGCCCCTCCTCCACGGTTGTAGTCATCATTCGAGGTGACACTCCTGGCTCAAGGGCTGTGTATCCGGGGATGAGCACCGGCACCCTAGACCCTGACAAGGGTAGGAGAATTCTCCGGGGGTTACCTTTACCTTTTACCTTTACTCACTATGGGCTTTGAGCAGCTACCCCATATTATGCATGTGACATGTCCTAACTCTAAGCTATCCAACCATATATTGGAAGCCCTGCCATGTCCTCTGGCTTCGCCACCGGCGGGTGATGTTTTTGTGAACAAATTCACAAAAGAAAAATCACTACCAACTTTGTGTAAAATGCCTCTGGGGCAACAGCTAGGGCAAAACTAATGCCAAATTCGAGCTCAGCGGCCCGAAAAACCTATATAGCGCATGTTTTAGGTACCTCAACCCCCTTCTGGCAGACGGTCCGGCCGATGGACCCGGCCCGGACCCTCCGGACCCAGGGGGTGGTCTGGATCACATATCTGGGCAAAAGCTACCTAAAAACTAATGCCGAATTTGAATTCTACGCACCGAAAAACCTATATAGGCGAGTTTTTAGGCTTCTGGGATCTTGAAATAAAATTTTTGGTGAGTCACGTGACCCCGACCCAGGTCACGTGACCATAGGCCAAGTCACGTGACCATTCCAGATACGAAATTACTCCGCCAAATTGTTTGTTCTGTGCTTACTAGAGCAATAGAACACAAAATAAGTGGATTCCTAGCTTCCTGGTATCAATAATAAAGGTCAAGCATATTGGCCTGGGTACCCACTTTGGACCCGGTGGCCGAGAACCAAAATTCGAAGTTCAGCCTGTGCAAAAAAACTTGTGAGTCCAATTTTTTACATAATAACACTATGGACTATGCTCTATTTATGCATGAAAAGAAAAATTTACTAGCTATATCCTGAGATCAGATCCGGTGGTTTTTTTGTGAACAAGTTCTTTTTTGTGACTTCGTTCACAAAAAAATCACAAAAATTTTTTATTACTCACGCTACACAAGGGCAACCGGCATGAAATTTGCACCATATGTAGAGGGGGTCACTGCCGTTCCACACGTACCAAAAGTTTTTCGATCGGACTTCATTTTGCGAAATTGCCAGCAAAAATTCGATTTTTGATTTTTTTGTAAACATTGCTATATATATAAGTTTTTAGAAGTTTTACTGTTATTTTATTATATATAGTGGAGGAGGGTAAAAAAAACCGATAGAGGGGTAAACAACACCCCCACGGAGAACTCAATATAGCAGGTAGAGAGACCGAGTATAGCGCAACTGGCTTATTTTTAGGACAAAATTTATGGGGGATGCTTCATGGGGGCCCCCATCGATGGGGGGCTGACCCAGAATGGGGGGGCATTTTTTTGGAAATTGTTTCTAATTTATGAGGGTTTTTTGTGTAAAAATGTGTAAAAATCGCTAAAAAATGACTAATTTTAAGTGGTTTTTAGGCTAAATTAGTGACAATTTGGTTACAAATCCCGCGAAGCCGACATTTTTGAAAATTTAGGGTGTTAATGGTAAAATATGGCAATTTGTTGGGCTATGGGGCGGGGGAGGTCGGAATTTATGGGGGGGGGGCATTTCAAGGGGGGGAGGTCGTCGAGTAAGGGGCCCCACCAGTAAAAATAAGCCAGATATATACGTACCTACGTATATATATATATATATAACGAAGGTCACTTTTAGTACTGTTTTTACCCGCCGGTGTTTTTTTACCCGATCCGGCGGGTAAAACAATAACAGTGATGGAGGTGTTTTTCTCTGGCAGCACGAGTGATTCAGAAACTTTGATAAAACTAATTTGATAAAACTTATTAGTTTAACATGTAGATAAACCTTACGGGATTTCTAGACCAACCCAGTGAAAAGTTACAACGGTCCGAGCTTTTCGTGAATTTTTGGATGGTTGGACCAAAAAGTATATACGTATATACATAGGTGTCATTTTCAAAATGTCAAAGAATCAGCAGGAGTGAACAAAATGACTTGATCTTTGCACATGTATATATATATATATATATATATATATATAATTATATATATATAACATAGGTAAGAAAGAGTCGTGCTTTCTGTTAGTATGGCTTTGAGCTCATAGCTGCAACCCATAGTCCATGAGCCCAGCCGGGTAAAATTCCCCCCCTAAAGGGGTGGGTTTTTCACCACATGGCTACAATTGCATTTCGACATGTCAAAGCATTAAAAAGACCAAAAATCTGAAAAGTGAGGTTTTTTGCTTGACTACATAAATTTTGAAAGACCTTACCTTACCTTTAAACCTTACCCCTTAACTCTTGGTGTTAACCCACACCCAGATTATTTTCAGACCTCTGAAATTTCAAAAAATTTCAAAACATGGACAAAAATGTAAACATTTCTGTATGTTAGCCCCTTTTTTCTTCTACATAAGACGTTTTTTAACCTCTTAGGGTTTTTTACACCGTTTTAAAGCGATTTTAAACCAAAAGTTGAGCAGTTTTCCAAAAATTATTATATACGTATATATAATATTCATATGCC
The DNA here is from genome assembly GCA_030248195.1 of Trissonchulus latispiculum. Lineage (NCBI taxonomy): Eukaryota > Metazoa > Nematoda > Enoplea > Enoplida > Ironidae > Trissonchulus > Trissonchulus latispiculum. The sequence continues at coordinate 30,572 of JASAND010022663.1, read as the reverse complement.
AAATTAGCTAACTGAATTAAGGCTCTTGGCTACAAGTGCTGGGGAGGGGGGTTCGGAGCATATGTTGTAGTTTCCCTAGAACTTGGGGGAGGGAGGTAAAGTTTTGTAATTTCGCTGGTGAAGCCCCGAAACTTCCCCTCCCCCGGCCCAAAGATGGAGCTGGTGAAAAAAAGTGGGGTTGCAGGGATTTTTATTTAGTTGCCGACCTTTAGACCAAATGACATCAACGCCATTTAGGCCAGCTCCCAAAAAATTTAGGACATCTAATTTTAATAGATAGATAGATAGATTTTAATAGATTGTACGCAGTTCTGCCCATTATTGTGACGAAAGAAAAACTTGAATGGTTATTACATAGAAAGTACAAATAGAGTACGTAACATACATGGGCAAGCAAGACGGACTTGTTTTTGGGGCCCCCTCTGGTGACACCACCACCCCCCCCCACCCACATAGTTTCCATTGGGGGGGTTGGGGCCTGGGGGGGGGTATACTTCCCCCAAAATTTTTGACCAATTTTACCCCCTCCCAGAATTTTTGACATATATACCCTCCCCAAACTTTCGGCTACCCCCCCTCGGCCCCCCGAACCCCCCGCGATTTTTGGAGCCAAAAAGTTAGCTAAGTTTGGCCGAAAAATGGTCGTTTTTTGTAAAATTTTTCTACAATTTTTACTTAAAATCGCTTTAAACGGCAGGCCTCATACTACCCAAAATCAAAAAAGTAGGAAAAATGTAGGAATATTTTGTAAAAAAGTAGGAAAAAGTAGGAATAAAAGTAGGAATTTTCCGAAAAAAGTAGGAATTTTTGCAGACAAATCTTGCGAGGTACGCATTCTAATACGTAACAAATGAAGGTATGGAAATAAATTTTACTTTAATTTGAGGCACTGGTCAGGGGCGCACCCAGAATTTTGAAAAGGGGGGTCGAGACAAAAATTTTTTGTGCTTCCGCAAAACGCCTTACGCTAGGGAGGGGGGGGGAGGCGGCAACAATTCTCAACAGTTCAGTGCTGCTGCAGCACGCGTGACCAAATCTGCGTCTAGTCAGAAACCCACACGAGGGGTCTGGGGGGCGGAGCCCACCAGAAGCTGAAAAATTTTTGATATAAAAAAATCCGTAATGGAAACCTTTAAAAAGATTTAATAAAAGTTGAGAAATTTTTGGAAAAATTTGTAATGGAAACCTTAAACGACTTGAACAAAAAGCTTTGCTGAAATAAGGGACATTGTCTGAAAATTCATTGCTGGCGGCACAATGTAAGTCGAGCCACGAAAACTTTATATCGTTGGATTCAGCTCAGATGAACTTTATGATTGTTATTTTTACTCACATTTGCTGGATTCGCTTTGCCAAAATTATGGGTTAAAAAGTGGTAATTTTCGAAAAAAAATCAACTTTCAAATTTTGAAATACTACATATTATACGTATATATCAACTGAAAGCGGACGCCTAGGCGGTCCTGAAAATCTAATCGAAACTTTTTCCACTGAACGAGTCGCGACTAATAACCAGTCAAAGTCGAAACAGCGGCAAATATCAAAGGACTTTGAAAATAGAAGCTTCAACCAACGTTGAAATTTGGTGTGTAGAACTTTCGGTCAGCGGGAAAATTTTTCTGAAAAAATTGTAGCTAGTAGCATTTACCATCTTCTGGACATAAAAGCGGCACTCCTTGCGATCGCACGGAAAATTTCAAAACAGATTTTTCACGAAAATAAAAATTTCATCATTCCGGCTGAGAAAATGTATGGTAGCTGTCTTGAAGCGTTTGTGAGATATAAACAAAACAATTTCATTTTCAAGATTTCTGGTCAGTCTTTCGGCAATGGCCGTTCCCATAAACAGGTGGAATCAGGGAAAGAAAAATGGGATTGTCTAGTCCACCCTTACAAAAGTAGGCGTGAGAAGAAACAATCTGGCCTTTTCCCACAGGGGGGGGGGGGGTGGGCCCCCCAGACTTTACGGCAGTGACCTATGAGTTTAGACTTACGTGTATATATGTGTTTTCATATGAAAATCCTTCATTTGAAGGATATCAATAATGCTGTCATTCATAATGGATGACGGAACCTTATGAATACCCGTCGCTTTTTGGCGTTCGGGGACATTTTACTGTTTTATATGTGGGCATTAATACTTTGTAAGGCAAGTATATGTGCTTAACATCACGTGTGAATGGAGTTGATCGCCAGGGGACGAAACGACGTTTCTTTATTGAAAATGGGTGGTCAGTTTCAAAGCAAAATAACCTGATTGTAAGCCCCTGATGAGTCCCACAATCAGGTCAGTCGGGCATAACAAGGCGATCCGTATATGCGATCACGATGTGCACAATGATACTGTATGTCACAGCTGTATAGTCGTGTAAGTCAATCGTTTTTCTCAACTTTAACTTGGCCTTTTTGTGTTAATTTGCTTTGTCCTTGACAATCTGGAACGGTTGAGGATTGCTCCCACCAGGTTGTCCTGGGCCGGTGCGGATGCGCATCTTATTAGTGGTTTTATGTAATACATTGAAAGATGTTTGTTTTTACGGCAGTGACCTATGAGTTTAGACTTACGTGTATATATGTGTTTTCATATGAAAATCCTTCATTTGAAGGATATCAATAATGCTGTCATTCATAATGGATGACGGAACCTTATGAATACCCGTCGCTTTTTGGCGTTCGGGGACATTTTACTGTTTTATATGTGGGCATTAATACTTTGTAAGGCAAGTATATGTGCTTAACATCACGTGTGAATGGAGTTGATCGCCAGGGGACGAAACGACGTTTCTTTATTGAAAATGGGTGGTCAGTTTCAAAGCAAAATAACCTGATTGTAAGCCCCTGATGAGTCCCACAATCAGGTCAGTCGGGCATAACAAGGCGATCCGTATATGCGATCACGATGTGCACAATGATACTGTATGTCACAGCTGTATAGTCGTGTAAGTCAATCGTTTTTCTCAACTTTAACTTGGCCTTTTTGTGTTAATTTGCTTTGTCCTTGACAATCTGGAACGGTTGAGGATTGCTCCCACCAGGTTGTCCTGGGCCGGTGCGGATGCGCATCTTATTAGTGGTTTTATGTAATACATTGAAAGATGTTTGTTTTTACGGCAGTGACCTATGAGTTTAGACTTACGTGTATATATGTGTTTTCATATGAAAATCCTTCATTTGAAGGATATCAATAATGCTGTCATTCATAATGGATGACGGAACCTTATGAATACCCGTCGCTTTTTGGCGTTCGGGGACATTTTACTGTTTTATATGTGGGCATTAATACTTTGTAAGGCAAGTATATGTGCTTAACATCACGTGTGAATGGAGTTGATCGCCAGGGGACGAAACGACGTTTCTTTATTGAAAATGGGTGGTCAGTTTCAAAGCAAAATAACCTGATTGTAAGCCCCTGATGAGTCCCACAATCAGGTCAGTCGGGCATAACAAGGCGATCCGTATATGCGATCACGATGTGCACAATGATACTGTATGTCACAGCTGTATAGTCGTGTAAGTCAATCGTTTTTCTCAACTTTAACTTGGCCTTTTTGTGTTAATTTGCTTTGTCCTTGACAATCTGGAACGGTTGAGGATTGCTCCCACCAGGTTGTCCTGGGCCGGTGCGGATGCGCATCTTATTAGTGGTTTTATGTAATACATTGAAAGATGTTTGTTTTTACGGCAGTGACCTATGAGTTTAGACTTACGTGTATATATGTGTTTTCATATGAAAATCCTTCATTTGAAGGATATCAATAATGCTGTCATTCATAATGGATGACGGAACCTTATGAATACCCGTCGCTTTTTGGCGTTCGGGGACATTTTACTGTTTTATATGTGGGCATTAATACTTTGTAAGGCAAGTATATGTGCTTAACATCACGTGTGAATGGAGTTGATCGCCAGGGGACGAAACGACGTTTCTTTATTGAAAATGGGTGGTCAGTTTCAAAGCAAAATAACCTGATTGTAAGCCCCTGATGAGTCCCACAATCAGGTCAGTCGGGCATAACAAGGCGATCCGTATATGCGATCACGATGTGCACAATGATACTGTATGTCACAGCTGTATAGTCGTGTAAGTCAATCGTTTTTCTCAACTTTAACTTGGCCTTTTTGTGTTAATTTGCTTTGTCCTTGACAATCTGGAACGGTTGAGGATTGCTCCCACCAGGTTGTCCTGGGCCGGTGCGGATGCGCATCTTATTAGTGGTTTTATGTAATACATTGAAAGATGTTTGTTTTTACGGCAGTGACCTATGAGTTTAGACTTACGTGTATATATGTGTTTTCATATGAAAATCCTTCATTTGAAGGATATCAATAATGCTGTCATTCATAATGGATGACGGAACCTTATGAATACCCGTCGCTTTTTGGCGTTCGGGGACATTTTACTGTTTTATATGTGGGCATTAATACTTTGTAAGGCAAGTATATGTGCTTAACATCACGTGTGAATGGAGTTGATCGCCAGGGGACGAAACGACGTTTCTTTATTGAAAATGGGTGGTCAGTTTCAAAGCAAAATAACCTGATTGTAAGCCCCTGATGAGTCCCACAATCAGGTCAGTCGGGCATAACAAGGCGATCCGTATATGCGATCACGATGTGCACAATGATACTGTATGTCACAGCTGTATAGTCGTGTAAGTCAATCGTTTTTCTCAACTTTAACTTGGCCTTTTTGTGTTAATTGGCTCGCTCTCCTCTCCAGAATCGCCCCGCCAGGATTCGGGCCTCCCCCCCCCCCCAGAACCACCCCCCACCCCCCACCCTAAAGTGCCCGGAAAAATAGGGTTTTGAGGGAAAATTTTTTCCGGCTTCGCCGGATTTTTACCCATTTTTAAGCATTTTTTAGCTATTTTAAGCTTAAATTTAAGTTAAAAATAGTCAACTTTTTAGCTTAGCAGCAAAAAATAGCTTTAAAAAATAAAAAATCTAAAAAATCTTCCCCCCCCCCAGAAATCCGAGCCCCCCCCCCCAGACCTGGGGGGGACCCCCAGACTTTCCCCCCCCCAGAAATTTTTGCCTAGGAAAAAGCCAGACAATAGCGCCGAAGGCGCGAAAATTTTTTGAAATTTAGTGATTTAAAGTTACGTTAAGGACACTTTGAAAATTTTTCTGATCTGTTCGCAAAAAAGTAGGAAAAAGTAGGAATTTTCAGCAAAAAGTAGGAAAAAAGTAGGAATGAAGAAAAAGTAGGAAAAAAGTAGGAAAAGTAGGAAGAGTATGAGGCCTGAAACGGTGCAAAAACGCCCACAACGTTAAAAACAGGCCTTATTTTGAAGAAAAAAGTCTAAATTACCGAAAATTTTGCATTTCTTGGCCATTTTTTGAAATTTCTGAGATCCGAATTCTGGGGGGGTTTGGTTTGGGGGGAGGGGTACCCCCACCTATAGGTGTAAGGTGGGTGGGAGGGGGGGGGTGGGGGGGGGGGGGTAGCCCCCCAAGCATTTTTTCAAACCCCCCCCCCCCAAAAATTTTGGGGGGGGGGGGGCGTCCGTCAAAATTGGCCAAAAATAGCGTATTTTTAGGGTAAATTTTGCAAAAATTTTCAAAAAGCCCCAAATTTTTGGCTTAATGTACTTGTTATTGCGAGAAATACAAGTTTTTAATAGTTTTATGGACTTTTTGACTGAATATTAGCCTTCTTTTGAACTTAGAAACACCTGGACAATTAAGTTTTACAGTTTAAAACCACTGTCTAATGTAAAAATTACTTCATGATTCGATGTTTATTAGTATTACAAACGGCTGAAAATGCGATTTTTGACATAAAAATTGAAAAATTTTTTTGGGGGAGGGTTGGGGGGGTCTCCAGAGGGGGCCCCCCCAGAAAATGTTGGGGGGAGCCCCCCTCACCCCAAATCTCCGTTACACCTCCACATGTGATCACCTTCGGGTGATGATCATCACATTGTGATGTCTAATGCAGCAAACAACAACAACAACATGTCTTGGGTCGACCACCATAGTTTCCCTGGAACTTTGGGTCTGTGGGGGGGGGGGGGTAAATCTTGGGAAGTTGGGGGTGGACCCAAGAAATGTGTTGGGGGGTCCCCCCCCAACCCCCCCCCCCCAGAATTTGGACCTCAGAAATTTCGAAAAATGGCCAAAAAATGCAAAAGTTCCTGTACTTTAGCTGCCTTTTCGGCATAGGTGTAACGGAGATTTGGGGTGGGTGAGGCTCCCCCCCCAACATTTTCTGGGGGGGGCCCCCTCTGGCGACCCCCCCCCAACCCCCCCCCCCAGGACCCCCCCCAACCCTCCCCCAAAAAAATTTTTCATTTTTTATGCCAAAAATCGCATTTTCAGCCGTTTCTACTGATGAAAAACATCTAACGATAAAGTAATTTTAACATTAGACAGTGGTTTTAAACTCAAAAACTTGATTGCCAACATGTTGCCAAGTCCAAAATAAGGTCAATATTGAGTCATAAGATCCATAATACAGTTAAAAACGTGTATTTCTCATAATAATAAACAGTTCAAGCCAAAAATTTCGACATTTTTGAAAATTTTTTGAAAATTTACCCTAAAAATACCCAATTTTTGGCCATTTTTCGCGCCTTCGGCGCGACTACCCCCCCCCCCCCAGTTGGGGGGGGACGTCCCCCCCCAAAAAATTTTGGGGGAGGGTTGAAAAAAGGCTTGGGGGGGGCTACCCCCCCCAACCCCCCCCCCACCTTACACCTATGCTTTTCGGCACTTATTTAGATGGGGGGGCGATTTGTTCGCCTTGGTCCCCCCTTATGGTTCGAAAAAATTTTTTGTCTCCGATTTGGCTAAGAAGTTGTCCCTAGGGTAAATCGAGGTCGCTGATTTCAAAAATCGAATCGAGAAATCGATCCGATCAATCGATCGATCAGTAGAATCGATCGATCAAAATCGATCAAAAAATTTTTTGTCTCCGATTTTCGTGAAAAGTCGCCCCTAGGGTAATTCGGGGGCGCTGATTCCGAATCTGTAGTCGAAATTTCGTGAAAATCGATTGTTCGACCTCAAAAATCGATTTTTATCGATTTTTCAAAAATTCGTTAATAACTCCATTTTGGCAGCTCGGATCGAAATTTCGACTGCAGATTCGGAATCAGCGCCCCCGAATTACCCTAGGGGCGACTTTTCACGAAAATCGGAGACAAAAAATTTTTTGATCGATTTTGATCGATCGATTCTACTGATCGATCGATTGATCGGATCGAGCTCTCGATTCGATTTTTGAAATCAGCGACCTCGATTTATCCTAGGGACAACTTCCTAGCCAAATCGGAGACAAAAAATTTTTTCGAACCATAAGGGGGGACCAAGGCGAACAAATCGCCCCCCCATCTAAATAAGTGCCCTTTTTTCTTCAAAATAAGGCCTGTTTTCAACGGTTTAGGCGTTTTTGCACCGTTTCAAAGTGATTTTAAGTCAAAATTTTAGAAAATTTTTTAAAAAATCACCATTTTTTGGCCAAATTTAGCTAACTTTTTGGGTCAAAAAATCGCTGGTGGGTTCGGGGGGGGATAGCCGAAAGTTGGGGGAGGGTATCTCAAAAATTCTAGGAGGGGGTAAAATTGGTCAAAAATTTTGGGGGGGAGTACCCCCCCTCCCCCCTCCCCCAAAGGAAACTATGTCGACCACCAACCTTCCAAGATTTACCCCCTCCCAGACCCAAAGTTCCAGGGAAACTATGCCCACCCCAGGAACAACACCACAACCCACCCCAACACTCCCCCAAACAAATTTCTATTTTTATGGCAAAAATCGCATTTTCAGCCGTTTCTAATGCCAATAAGGGAAGAGTGGAAAATTTAGGCGTTTTTGGTTTTCTGGGAAGGGGGCGGTTGCGGTGCGGGGGCTAGCAGTTAGCTAGCACCTCCTTCTCCTCCATCTTTCGGGGATCGACCAGCACATTTTTAGCCTCCCTCCAACGGACGCACACTGACAAGCCTGACAACAGTACCGCAATTTCATGAATTTTAATAGTAATTTAAGGTGGTGATTCCTTTTGGGCACATATTGTTGTTTGGCAGCGTAAATCAAGATGAAATTTGATGAAACTTTCCGAAATAAGTTCTTTTAGCGTTCTAACACCCTCCGCGCAATCCCGATTCAAAAATTCGAGATTTCCGGTCAGAGTGGTTTTTCCCAATTTCTGAACGTTTGGCAGCTGCTATACAGTTATGACTATATTCATTCGAAAGATCTCATTGAGCTTCACATTTTTGCTTTTTAAAGCAAGTTTCTAGCTTTTCTCTACCGTGAGATATAGCCGATAGAGATGAGCACGGGCCGGATTTTTTCGGCCCGGCCCGGCCCGGCCCGCTCCAAAATCTTGCTCGGCCCGGCCCGGCCCGCTGTCAAAACTTTTCGGCCCGGCCCGGCCCGCAAACTAACAAAATTCGGCCCGGCCCGGCCCGCCAAAAGAAAATTTCGAAAATATAACTAACAATATTATTTCAAAGGCTTTAGTGAATGCTGGAAACGCTAAATTATGCTACGAAATCTTAAATTTTGCTGTAAAACAACCTGAATGAGCAAATGTAATGCTAATTTTAGTGATTTGACAACATTTCTTAGAGTCGAACCGGCCCGTTTCGACCCGTTCCGGCCCGCTGTTGAAAAATTTCTCGGCCCGGCCCGGCCCGGCCCGCTAACCAATGGATGTCGGCCCGGCCCCGCCCCGCCCCCGGGCCGGGCCGGGGCGGGGCGGGGCGGGCCGGGGCGGGCCGGGCCGACGGGCCGAAATGCTCATCTCTAATAGCCGATTTTCTTGTTTTGGCGTCGAAAACTTGTCATTTTTGCAGAAATCAAATAATCCAACATTTCTTGAACTACGCAAGCCGTTAAATCAAACTAATGGCGTCGATCTGAAGGTCTCACAGGGACAAATTATCCGACGCATGATCGTCTTCCAACTGCTATCCCGTAGGCTGCTATCATAAAAAATGTAGTTTTTGCAAAAACACGACCAATTTTTTCCAAAGATTGTGGAGCATTCACCATGCAAGTTGGAGGGCTGCTACTGAACAAATGTGTTCTGCACAAATATACCCAGGGACGATTTTTAGTTGCTCCGATTGCTGCTTTCTAGCTAAAGTAATCGCTTGACAAAATTGGAAAAAGTAGTCAAAATACAGGTTGCGCACATATTTCAGCTTATTTCTCTATAACGAAGAGCGATTTCACAATAAATAAAAAATCGACCCCAGCTATTTGATGGAGGTATCGAATGACATAATCGATGTCTCGCGAAAAAATTTACTTGAGTCTGCAAAAATTCTGGAATATTATACTTCTTCTAAAATGTGTAAAAATATTTTAGAAATGCAACATTAGTTGTATGGCATGCATTAAAAAGAGAAAATGTCAAGCTATATTTTGATATAAAAACGGCTTCTTAACTCCAAGTAATGAACGAGTAATAATGGTGCAAACTTTATGTGACCAAAGGGAATCACCACCTTAAGATGGTGGTGTCCTTTTGTGCAGTGCTTTTGTCGTGATTCTTTTGAAACGCTATAACTTTCGCAATTTTGAGAGTTGGAAAGAGCTTTATACATCGTTTTAAATCTTGGAATCTGCAGATTCACATCAGCTTATGAAACCAGCAAAATCAGCACAAAACTAGCAAAAATGTTCTGACATGCTGACATCTGACAGGCTAAATATAGACGAAAAATTTTTGAACATGGATTTCTCAAAACTGTAGAATCGGCCAAAATTTTTTCTTGTGCCACGGTATGAAGGACATATGGGCCGAGGGACATTTTTTTGGATTTGGCTCAACAAGCCTCAATACTCCAGAAAATCCGGGAAATGTGCGGTGACACGAAATTTCGCAACTTTGTATTCAGTTTTCTCGCAACTGGAGACGTTTTAACTCAAACCCAGAAAAAAGTCCCTCCGCAATAGTGCGAATTTTCATTCTGGCAAAGATCACGCGAATCCATTGGGTAGTTTTTGAGAAATCGCTGTTTAAAACAAAATGATCGCAGTTTTTGCCAAAATGGTTTTTCGGCCAAATCTCTAGCTTAAAGCAACGAATCCCAGCTAATAGGCACTGATAAAATGGGCAATTTGACCGCGTATTGATTGAGTATAAATAACCGAAAATTGTTCGTAGCATTTAGCAGTTATTTTGAAAAACTGATTTTTTCGAAAATGGCCGTTTTTTGACCCCAAAAATCGTTTTTGGCTTACACTGACTTAACCCTGAGAGATAGCTCAAAGGTTGTAAAAGCAAAAATGTTCGTTTTTGTACCCTCTTTCCATCCATCACAACCAATCTGATGTATCGATTACCTACTGAGAGTATTATGCCAAAAATCGAAAATTTCTCACCTTTTCACCTAAAAATGCGGGACTGGTCCGAGAATGTTAAAGAGCACCAAAATAGCATATTTGGAAAGTTTCATCTACTTTCATAAAGAATTGAAGCCTGTAGGGTCAAATTTACACAAAAGGAAACCACCACCTTAAGGTGGTGATTCCTTTTGGGCACATATTGTTGATTGACGGCGTAAACCAGGATGAAATTCAACGAAACTTTCCAAAATAAGTTGTTTTAGCGTTCGAACACCCTCTGCGCAATCGCGCTTCAAAAATTCAACAATTGCGTTCAGGGCGGTTTTTGCCAATTTCTGAACGTTTGGCAGCAGCTGCATGGCTATGACTATATCCATTCGAAAGAACTCGTTAAACTCTACAATTTTGCTTTTGAAAGCAACTTTCTAGCTTTTCCCTATCGTGAGATATAGCCAATTTTCTTATTTTGGCGTCAAAAACTTGTCCTTTCTGCAGAAATCAAATAATCCACTACTTCTTGAGCTACGAAAGCCGTAAAATTTAACTAAGGGTGTCGATTTAAAGGTCTCACAGAGGCCAATTATCGGAGGCATGACCATCGTACAATTGCTATCCCTTAGGCTGTTATCACAAAGAATGTAGTTTTTGCAAAAACACGACCAAATTTTTTCCAGCGATTGTGCAGAATTTAGTATGCAAGCTAGAGAGTTGCAGATTGCACTTTGCACTTGCAGATGTGTTCTACACAAAAATACCCCGGGACCCTTTTTTAGTTGCCCCGATAGCTGCTTTCTAACTGAAGTAGTGGCCTGCCAAAGTAGTGAAAAGTAGGCAAAATCCAGGTTGCGCAGACATTTTAGTTTATTTCTCCATAACGAAGAGCGATATCACAATAACTAAAAAAGGGTCCCCAGCTATTTGATAGAGTTATCGAATGCTCTAACCGATGTCCTGCGAAAAAATTTACTTCAGCCTGCAAAAAATCTGAAAAATTATACTTCTTCTAAAATACAGGAAAAACATTTTGGAAAGCCAAACTTAGATTCATTGTACTCATTAAAAAGAGAAAATGTTAAGCTACATTTTGATATAAAGATGACTTCTTAACTCCAAATAATGAATGAATAATAGTGGTTCAAAGTTGATGTCTCCAAAAGGAATCACCACCTTAAAATAACTTTTGAAATGAATTTGGAAAATGCACTCATGTTAAACCTCACCTACGTAACCTAAGAATACATAAATTTATAGTAAACAAAGTTCAAGCTTTTCCAGAGAACCTATCCACCACATTATGTAATGAAGTTGCTTTGATCTGAATTAAAATTTGCTTTCTCTTCTGTCCTGGTTCAGCCTAGGCGGTTAGGGTCCTGTAGCAACTTAATCCTTTACACGGAGGGTCAGCGCGTCTGCTGGAGATCAGCAAACTTAGACACAGGATGCCCAAAAGGTGGTTTGTCCAGAAATGGGTATCCTTGTAGCCAACCCGGATGGGGTCCTGGTTGTGAGTTCGTTTGATGGGTAGGGGTGGATAGGTAGAGACAAGCGGGGTCGATGCTTGTCTTTCTTGAAACTGGATTAGTATCAGTTCACAACAGTGAGTTCTGATACGTATCTTGATAGACTGATCAAGATATACAACTAGGTAGTTCGTCTCGGCTTCCTTTGATGATCAGGGACTGGGATCTCAAACTCGAGATCCTTCACTTACTTGTATAGGGGGCAGTTGGTCCTGATCCAATGGCTTTGTCCAGTGTAGGTGGGCACCCTAGAGTAAACGCTTGCTGAGGCACACTTAAATTTATTAAGAATTAATATAATTCTCAACAGTTACAATAGTTAGATAAATGAGGTAAGACAGTTGACAATAATGATACTGACAATAACACTATAGATTACTACAGAGATTATAGTTCTAGACGTACAAAATATAGATCACAGGGTTGCCAGAGTTGCCAGTTAAACTTCAAACCGTTAGTGTTTATTTTGGTTGAGGGACAAGACTTTAGACTTCGACTCTTTGCTATTACTTCTTCTTCTTCTTCTTCTTCTGTACTATTAGACTTCTATTCTCAACTGTTATACTCTACTGCTAAACTCTGTGCCTTCCCTATATGCTGGTGTTCGTGTAGTCTATCTCTTTATCAGTCCTTTAAAACAAGGACAACAATATTAATAATAATAATAATAATAATAATAATGATAATAGTGATTAATGATAATTAATTTGAACACACACAAATTCCGGTCCTTGGGTGAGCCCAAGAATGCTGTTCCAATCTCCTGTGGCGGAGCACACAGCGCACTATTCCCGGATGCTATTCGGAAAGCCTGAGGGGTCTAACACAGGGGTCGGTCTGGTTGGGAGATTCCTGGTACGGTTATATAAACTTCGACAATTAATTAATATAGATTATTAATTTATCTTCTTTCTAGTCTTCCTATCTTCGTTCCGGAATGTCAAATAGTTTAGGCCAGAAGGGTGGGGATAACAATCCCCTCGGCAAAAATGATGAAAATCAGAGTAAAACTCATCTTTTTGGGATTGAAAGAATAAAGTTCCGTTTAGGGTTCAAACAGTTATAAAGTTCACTTTTGTCGGTTTTAGGTCCCACACTCGATTCTGGTGCAATCCTCGTAATAGTCTCTGCCTTAACCCTCTTACAAAAGTCCGATTTGTCTTCCAATGTACCTTAAGCAACAAGTCCAAATCCAAAATCAATCCTCTGGGCACGTCCTTCTCCGGACTAAATACCAAACTGTCTGACTAATTAATAGCACTAAAGGCTCCAAATACTGACGATTCCAAGCGCGATTCTGGCAGGAGACTGATTTCGCTTCCGCACCTGAATCAAATGGGTTAAAACCCATTAGTTACACAATTATGGTGCGGGATTCGAACCCAGCAACCATTACTCACTTTCTGGCTTTCTGAGATCAAAACTGAACTTGTAAGACTTAAATTAGTCATAATAAGCGAAATTTCTGGCGATACAGAATTAAAGGAATTGAACGTTACATTACAGTTCTGGGAACATTTTGACAAAAAATGTAATTTTTGAGCAATTTCCTGCAATTCCATGCAGGAAATTGCGATTAAGACGTGGTTTTACTTCGTACATTCCGTTTTCGCACTGTTCCAGGTTGGAACACCAAGATGAACGTAACTCCGTAATTTGTAATGGTTTAACACTAACTAAGTAGTTTGGGGTTATTCTTATACCTGTATAACACAATCACAAAACCTCATAACGATATCAAAACATTTGGGGCCCTTGTTCAGGCCCCAGCGTTCAGGGCAGTAACAACTCCCTGTAATTGAAATATCACTTGACTTGAAACCAAAATAGTAAGAGATAAAAGGTTGATTTAGTTAGAAGATGGTTCGTTTTACCCTATCCCTATTTCTTACGTAATCATTTGTTGTTTCCTTTATTTCAGGTGTACTATCAGTTATTAAATAGCATCATACAAGATTATTGATTTTTCGGTGTTCGTTATTGCCATTTGAGAATAGTCGATGAAGCCCGGACTAATATTAAATGTGAACATTTGTACGGTTGATTTTTCAACCGCGCTAACTATTAGGTAACCTGCGTTGGTTGGTTCTGTTCTCAAACATGGTGCAAAAATGTGAAACAGCACCTAATTATGGTTGTAGTCATTATTACAGGCTAAACATAAACTGGCCTCGGCTGAACAGGCCAAAAATGGCAATAACGACCTTTGCTTGCTTCGGAAACAAAACAACAATACATTAGCTAAAGAACTACAATTAGTACTATCCTTACGTAATATTACTATACTTCTTTCAAATGGGAGGTCTGCGACTGTAGTCATTATTAAAAACTAACTATGAATAGAGCTCAGCCTAACTAATAGGTACAGGCAATGAGGACATCTATTTAGATTGGAAATGGAATGACAATATACTACCGATGAACATTATACTTCCGAGGACCGTAACTATTCGGTGCAAAACGCGTTCAGTAATGCAAAACCGATGGTTTATGGGATCCCTTTTATGCGACTCGTCCGCACTCTTAACACAGAGTGACTTACGCGGACGAGTCGAGGATACCCCATTGTGGCATACAGCAATAACCTAATATGGAGTCCCTAGTGACTCTAGATTTATACTATATACCTCATTCGCATCCCTAACCTGCTGACATTCACAGGCACTTCCATTCAGCATTCCGCAACCACACAGCCTATCCACGTTAACCAAAAGTTGGTAATGATAACCTACCTGATTTTACGTAACTTTCCTGCATATTACCGGAGCTTTAGATGCGCTTTTCTATATTTATTCATTTCTACTTAACATGGATGCATATTAGCTAAAAAACACTCGAAATATTCACTGATACCTTAATTAACATCTGCTCGTCGTTTATTAATACTGCCTACGTAAAACTAAACTATTATTCACACATACACACACGCAAACACGCATAGCTATTAAGTTATCTAACTACAACTATCGACGTATAATTACATCACAAACTAAGTTACTTCACTTTTAATCATTCGGACAGCATTCGTACCCTAATTAAAACTCATCCAGTGAACATTCACACCATATTTATATCATATTTAAACTAGTATGCACTTAAATGGGATTTGACCTCAATTTATACACATATCTCAGACAAGTTAATACTTAACTACATACTCTCATTTCCTAACTAAACAATCTCTAACAACAATTATGCAAACAGTTGGACAACTAATTAATGAACATTCACGCTACACTTATACACCATTCAGACTAGAATACACTCGTATCAAATCCTGGCTACATTCGTTCACACGAATCACAAACATACCTTTATCCTGCTTAATATCTGAGTTTTCGTTCACTCGGCAGTGCTCGCAACCTTCGTCAAACAGAAGGAGTTTCCGCGAGTCACGACACACATACTATCACATAAGTTCACACAAAAATCATTCATACACTCATACACACGCAATCATATGATTTCTTAGCTAATCCTTACTTAACTATTTCTAGTTATAAAGCTAATTACAACTACAAATACAACAATTCCTAATACTAGCTACAACCAATGTTATTAATTTCTTAACTATCATTTTAAACACATCCTGACAATATTAACTATTAGGTTATGAAAAACTTTTTGTGAAAACTTTGGTGCGAGTTTTAATGTTTTAAAACTCGTCTTTTAGCGCAGAAGTTTGAGAAGTTTGTAATATTTTTGGAAGGAATTTTGAGAATTTGATGAAAGCCATGTGAGTAATGATTGCCAAGCAATCATTACTACAGAAGAAAACTACAACACATTATTAATATTGATACATAAACAGGGCAGGGAAGCCGGTCATTCCCTTTTAAAACTTCTCAATAATTAAATAAATATAAAATAACTCATAGCTTTTAGGATTCAGGTTAAACATCCTAATTTTTTAGAAACCTATTACTTTTAAGAACCGACCTAAAGCTGAAATGAATGACATAATACAGAACAGCAAGATTTCTGGATTAGCTGCGCCTGGATTAACAATATGGCCGGCAACTCCTAGTTGCCGGCTGTGGGGAACAAACCTTAAAACTAGCTCATGTTCTTTTAAAGGGTCATATTTTCGGAGACCCACTAACTCACTTCTAAGAGGTGGGGTCCCCACTCAATTCATCCCAAAAAACCGCAAAATACATCATTATTTTGTGGCCTCTAAGGCCCTAATAAAAAATAAACTACAATTCAAAGGACGTGGCTTGACCGAAAGTTTAAATGAAAAAGATAACATAAAAATAAGAGTGGCTAGGCAAATCTCAAGACCCCCATCGCACAGGAGGAGTTTACATGAGCTGCCTTTTTAACGAGAAATCATAAAAGTAAAAGTGAAATAATAAATAAGGGGCAAAACTCAAGACCTCCATCGAACAGGAGGGGTTTACATGAGCTGCCCTGAAACAGGAAATCATAAAAATAAAAATGTAAGAATAAACTAAAATTGGCCTTGGGCCCAATCATGCTAGAAAACTAAAAATTGGCTAGAAAGCCTCGCATCAGAAAAAGAGAAAAAAATTCTGCCCGTAGGCTAAAAATGGTACATAAAAGGCTTGGCCCGAAGGCCCATACAATATAGACAAAATTGGCCGAAAGGCCCAAAAAGTACATATAAAATTTGCCCGAAGGCTCAAGACAAAGTAAAAATTATGGCCAAAAAGGTGGCCTTTAAACCCCTAGTTTTTTTATCCTCATTTCGAATTTTGGCCGGGCATAGAAAACCCATCTGGCCCTCACTTGTAAGTGTTCGTGGTTGTTTTCACTCAATTTCTTTTCTAGCCCGAAGGCTAGAAAAGTCCCTATAATTTTTCCTAACCGGGGGAGGGTACGCTGAATTCTCCGTGCCAAAACTCTGGCACACAGCGGAGAACGTACCGAGGGGAGGGGAAAAGCGACTGCTTTCAGTCGCATCTCAACGAACACTGAACTTCTGGAAAAATTTTGGGACCGAGCTGACAGCTATCTGACAGCTCGGTGACAGGTCATTAAATCGGGTTGCGGCGGACTTTCCTTTTGTTTTTAAGGCAAAGCTTCTAGAAAGTTCTAGAACTTTCTAGAAACTTGCCACCTTTTGCACGTGAGGCGCAGCGGCGGACTGAGCCAGCTGGCCATTAGGGGTCGAAATTAATGAGATTTTGAAAATATTACCCCCCAACTGACCCATTTTTGATAAATTTTGGGTGCTGAAACTCGGCGAAACTTTGCGAAATTTTCTTTAACATATAAAGGTAACCAAAGGGAGAAATTCGTGAATTTTCTTAAATTTGTCGAATTATTACGATCGATACATAATTTTCCAATAGTTAAAACTTGTATCATAATAATCTACATGTTTTCTTACGTAATTCTAGCTATTCAATCTAACATTCATATTACTAATAAGGGAGATTAGCCCCCTCTAATTGATATGACTTGGGCTGATATTACTATTTTCTTTTCCTTTCTCTGTTGGCCTTGTCCTCGGCCAAAAGTTCAAGCGAGGACAACTGCTAGGCCCAAGAAGAAAGAGGCCTAGCAGTATAGAAAGGAAAAGAAAACAACACCTGACTGAGGTGTAGTCTAGGAGGTAGACAACCTCCTAGACAATAAAAAAAGGAAAGGTTTGACTTAAGTCAAACCAATTAAAAGAACCTTTTTAAAACACTCCTTTTTGGAGTGATAAGATTACGAAACAAAAAGTAATCTTATAAAAACATTTTTACTTGTAACTTTCTTATTTTTGGGAGTTGAAAAGTCGGGTTTGCATTTTTGGAATCAGGATTAAATTCTCTTTCATATGAGCCCAAGTCATGTTTCGGACCAAAATTACAAAATTTAACCAAATATTAGCTAAACATCACTAATTAACACTTATTTACCCTATCTAACTACGTATCTAGCTATTTAGTACCTAATATTGAACCATCTTCTACTAATTTGTTATTTTTCAATGATTTTCACATTAACACTCTTTATTAGCGCTTAAACTCCGATTTTGAAGACGTAAAAGACTTTTATCTTTCCAATAAAACTGGGGAGCATTCCGGCAATTGGTTATTAAGTATTTCCGACCGGAAAGGGGAGAATTGGGAGTCTCATCTCGGACTTATTGAAGGTAACTACCCTCTTAACTGATGTTTGTAATTTCGTTATCTCAGACTTATTAAGGGTAACTACCCTCTTAACTAGTGTTCGTAATTTCGTGTTAGTAAAGGGGTTAGTACACTTAAGGGCCGTTAAGGCTTCCTTTAACCATTAAAACTGATTTTTCTCATGCTATTCGTATCCACTATACGTTCGGGTTTTCCTTCACTGCTAACTTATTTAGTACCTAAATCCAAAATCTTAGTCCCTAGTTGAATGAATAGCGATTTGCGCCTGGCAACTCTGGCAATTCAGAACAAGATATGACAAAACACATCAAGTAACTTAAACAGTGATTCCAATCAAATCGATCA
Source organism: Trissonchulus latispiculum (assembly GCA_030248195.1). Taxonomy (NCBI): domain Eukaryota; kingdom Metazoa; phylum Nematoda; class Enoplea; order Enoplida; family Ironidae; genus Trissonchulus; species Trissonchulus latispiculum. Next base: position 12,301 of record JASAND010022663.1, on the reverse strand, counting down.
TTACTAAATCAGGACTCATCATCTCCTTTGTACTGAAGCATTCATTTCTTCGTATAATTCTTTATTCGTCATTTAGTTCTTGAAATTCAATTTTTAACCTTTTTGAAACTCCTTTCATTACATATTGAACACAAAGCCATCCACAAGAACAACCCACCAACCAAAATACAAAATCAAAAAATACAAATAAACACTCAAACCCCAACCCCCCGACCCCCCGCCCCCCCCCGCCCACGCAACCCCAAACTCATTCATTTTTTTCGGTCCTGCCTGCCAGACTTGCATTCCCTTGCCTCCTCCCATAGCATACACCCAAGTGCCCCTGGCGCCCCCCCCCCCCACCCCTTACCCGCCACCTTAAAACACCAACCAACACAAGCAATACAAATACAAACAAACCCAGACACCAACCAACCTAAACCAAACCACCCACCACACCCCACAACCACACCCCCCCACCCCCCAAGAGACTTTACCAAAACCCAACAATAATTACCCCCAAATTCGAACCCAACACTTCTCATTCACTACCCAACCACTATCGAATAACTCACACCCACAACTGAACCCCAATCTACCCAATATGGCGAATATCAACTATTAGCTACCAGACCTATGGAATTTTAGACAAGAGTAATGTAAAATCATTGAGCGTTTGTCGAAATACAATACTAAATAAATTCACTTAGGTTTAGCAACTCGAATATAATTTATATATTTCCTGTCGGTGCTAACTTCACACCGGCGAAAACCGGCACCGGACGCCCGGACGGTGAAGGACGGCGCACCGGCCGGCCGGCTGTTCCTGGCCGGCGGCCATCGACCGGCCGGCACACAAAAAATTGGACCGGTGTACAACACTAGTTTACAAAAAATTACTAATATTTTAACAATTTGTTCTGTGGCATAGGCATCTTAACGAAAATTTCTTAGAAAATTCTGACATCTTTGAATTTTTGTTCAGGGACCATAGTCTGGCTTAGATAATTGCACTGCAATTACCTGAGAGGCGGCGGAGATTGCCTCACGATCACCCGTGGGCTGCCAATGGGTCCTCCCCTGGACGACCAACGCCTTGAAGAGATTGGATAAAATACAATTCTTGTTGGAGGGGGGTTCTCAGTACCGCAGTACAAGCCATAAACCATTAGCTGGCTGCTGTTACCAAACAACACAAGATTTTGATGATCATTGATGTATTGTTCGATCTAAAATATGGTTTGAAGTTTTTGATATTAGACCCGTCGAATCTTAAATTTCAAGCTTTCTCATTCTCTCCTAAATCTGACATATGGCTTCCTGGCTGTGCTAGTATATACTTCAATTTATGAAGTTTGTTTTTCCTAATTTCAAATTATTTTAAATATTTTTAAATTTAACTATTGTTTTGGAAACTTCTACTACAAAAAACCATAACCCGTTTAAATAGTTCCTCAATCCACACATACCTAAATAAAATTCTGGTATGACTTCACCTATAACCATACATTAACACGGGGTCCGATTCTGGGGGGGTCTACCCCGACCTCGGCGAGGGGTCAACCCCTGCAAAATTCCAAAATTTTAAGCGGGTCTGCCCCAAACTTAACAAAAATTGCGAATTTTTAACGTTTTTGACCAAAAATTAGTACAAAATGACAATTTTTAGCGATTTTTACGGAATTTTTTGAAAAAATCGCTAAAATTTACTAAAAAATTGCCTATTTTTGGTAAAAATCGCTAAGGGGTCTACCCTTTTTTCCTTTTTGGACGAGAGGGTCTGCCCTTTTTTCCTTTTCGCTGAGGGGGTCTACCCGTTTTTTGTCGGTCTGGGGGGGGGTCTGCACCCCCCCCCCCATTCCCCCCACGTTATCCTATGCCTATAACCATTACTTCCTGAAAATGAAGTCTTATGCCCTGTTTCCAGTGTAATCGAGTAATACCGAATAACTTAATTGTACAGAAAGCACAGATGATATTGAAGTTACGTCCTCTTCTCTCCTAGCCCCGTGGTGTAGTGGTTGCACGCGTGACTGCACGCCGGAAAGCCCGTGATTCGATTCCCGGCTGAGCCAAATCTGTACACCGTCGCATAGAATTCTCCACCTCTATATGCTATTTCTAAGGGCCTTTTCAAGAAAGAGAAAGTAGAAGAGTAGAATTCAGATTAACTATTTTATTTAACTCAATTTAACTCCACTCAAGTTTAAGCTTCCCTATATTAACTCTTTTACGAAAAGGATCACTCCACTCTTCCCTTTCTTGAAAAGGACCCACAACGAGTACGCGCGTCTAGAAAGGAAACCACTATCTATTTACTTCATCAGAAATTTACCAAACAAGTAAACAACACAAAACTAAAGACAAAGTTCATTTGGTGGAAACGTTGAACATAAAAAACATAATTTTAGGTGGTAGTCACCATTTGGAAAAAGAAACCAAAATCACAGCTTTTGAATAATAGCAAGAGTACACAAGGCCGCACCCAGGGGGGGGGGGGTTCAAAGGGTCTAGACCCCCCCTTTTGGGATGACGAAATGGAAAATTTTTGCTATTTTTATGGCAAAAACAGCTATTTTTAAAAAATTTTCGCGCCTTCGGCGCGATAATTTAGACATTAACGTCCAATGTACTGTTTTTGGGCAAAAATGCAAAAATTTTTCAAGTTCTGGGGGGCTCCGCCCCCCAGGCCCCCCGTTGCGTTTTACCTTGGACCCCCCCCCCTTTTCAAAATCCTGGGTGCGGGCCTGAGAGTACATAATGATATCATAGTGTATTCTTGATAATAGCAAGAGTACATAATACATAAGAGTATGACAGCAGGCATACTCTATGTATTATAAGGCTGTTACATCCCATGCGCGCTATCGGCCTACCCCCCCCCATAAAATGTCAAAGAAATTCGCCCGCTATGTTTACATGCAACAGACGCACGTTGAACCAACTGACTAGTTGTGTTTTCGTTCTAAAGCGTGCAAGCATAGCGCTCGAATTTGCTTTGATAAGGGGGGTCTGATTTAGGGGGGGGTAAGCCGATAGCGTGCAGAGGATGTAGCGAGCTGATAATACATAGTGTATGACTCTTGTCATACTCTTATGTATTATGTACTCTTGATAATAGTAAGTATATACGTACTTGTATACCCAGAAAAGCAACCACAGAAACAATAGCATTATTTTCTAACAATTAATACAATCACAAGTATTTCATCGCATATTTACGTACGAACGTACTATCTATATACATATGGCAATCATATTATACGCATATACATTGAAAACCTGAAAAAACATTAAATAAGCGGGAATAGTTGTCCTTCTAGAATTGCATGCATATCTGCCAAGAAGATTCGTATAACACAATTTTTAAGGTTTTTCCGCAAAACAGTATTCAACTCCCAGAAGGTACGTAAACTTTCCATATACCTTCAGAATTTAGAGCGGAAATTTTAACAACGTTAGAAGCTAATTAGCAAAACTTTTTTATACAAAATACACTTCTTATTTTTTGCAAAGTCCAAACAATTTTATTTCAGTTGTTAGGAGACGCAAACAGCAACCTCATTAACCTTTTCTCTCTCAAACTTGAAAGCTTTAAAACACTGTTACCCTTTGGGAAAAAATCGATAGTTATACCTAAGAAAGTTAATTCGCTAAATATACACTGGTCTTAGCAGGGTATTTTTGGAGCATTTGCGGGAGAGAAGCTTTCCGGATTGTTAAAATTCAATGTTGTTATTAGAAAATGCTCACTACAGATCATAATGAGACAAATAAGCGTTGTGAAAAGAAAAATAGCTCTGCCAATTCGGGCCAAAATTCATATGTAAATCCCGACTAGAAGCCACATAAAACTTAAAAACATTCCCTCTTCGATCACTAAAAAAGGGATGCACAAATTGTTTGAACCCGCGCGCGGGAGATTGCTTGCAACCATGCAACCAAAGAAAGTCCTATAACCATTACTGGAACACCAAAGTTTAGAATCACGTGCAGTGCAAAACTGTAGTACAAAATAATTGTATGTACGAAATGTACTGTACGATACGTAACATAAATACAGGGTGGGGATAGCAGCTACACAATAGAACCAACACAGCCAACAAAGCTTACTCATTCACAGTGCAGTAGTACGAAGAAATCAAATGCAATAAGCAATAAAACATGAAAAACAAAAAGGATAAATTAGAATTAAACGGAAAATGCAGAACACAACCTATCTCTAAACTACTGTATTTTAGTATACACAGGATTTAGGACTACCAAATTATTTGTCATTCTCGATTAGTTATTTTCCACAATCAAGAAGCCAATTTTGACCAAAATATTATGATAAAAATAACGTCTAAAGCTAATTTTAATTAAAAATTAATCCTTCAAGATTAAAGGCAGAAACATGTTCATATTAATAACAGCTCTTTCATTTTTAAACATTGACTGCATACAAGAGACGAAATTTAGTGAACAAAATATAAACAAAAAAGCAAAGCAAAAAAGAAAAACTACAGCAAAAAATGTGTTTCTTTAGGTATATACAATGCAAGCACGCACAAACACATACAGTACGGACCGAAAGACATAAATAAATTACGTATAACTTAAGCATAGATTCAACCGTATGTACAATACAAGTGTCATACAAATACTTAGCTTACTACATATATGTACTTATTATATACAAATACTTATTACATACATAATATGATGTGTGTACTTACTTGCTATAGGTACAGAATACATAGATATACATGACGTAAAATATGATACGTACGTAGCAGCTGGGTTTTGTACTGGGGGAGGACCCCCCTCACAAAGAAGGGGCCAGAAATTAACTAATTTTAAGATTTTTTTGGATAAAATTGTCAACACTTGGAATTTTTTGTGAAAGTAAAACTGACTATTCTAGCACAAAAAACCGAATTATTTTAAACACCTTTCAGATTAGCAGTAATAGCGAGCAGCACAGGCAGGAAACAAGCTAGCATTGCCGAATTGTTTAGCTGCTTTTTAGTGTCATTTTATCTCCCCCCCCCAGTTTAGTTTTTGCCCAAGAAAAAATCCAAAAATCCCAGATGCCTACGAACATGATACTCCAATGAAAGCACCCTTTCCGCTTACTAAATCTATCCAATCGACGAACAATTACTGTTCGTATCTGCCATTTCCACATCCAACGGTGTGGCAACTGCGGTCACCGCCACAGCCGAAGTCGAACAGGAAGAGTCCATCAGACTAAAGGCCAGGGTAGATCCATCAGGGCAGGGTAGGACTGAAGAGGGGTTTTGGGGTTCACCTGAGGAGCGTGGGGAGACTAGAGCCCCGCCGGCAGGGGCGGGGGTGGGGGTAGAGGGTTCATGATCCATCCGTTGATCCGCTGCGGCTGCCCCAGCCAGGCTACAGCAGGGCCCACCTCCATCAACACTAGAATTAGAGTCCACGGAGGTGGAGCAACAGCAACAGGATGCTGTGGCAGTGGTGGTGGTGCTGATGGAATTCATACTGTTGTCAGTCCCCATCATGGAAAGGGAACCGGACTCCTGCCCGGCAGCGTTTCCCGCCAACGGTAGACCGGAGGAGGAGGAGGAACCGTCCGACAGAGCGCCGGCGGGCGGCGAAGAAAACGAACCTCCGGAGACGCCACAGCGAGAGTCCGGGCGAGAGCCAGCCCCACCGCCTGAAGTGGCGGGTGAGCCCAGGAGTCCCCCACCCGGACCTCCGAAGGGTGAAGAGCCGGCAGCGGTTGGTTGGATAGGTGGCGGGGGGAGCAGGAGGGAGGGAGAGCAACTCTCTCCCTCCACCACCTCACCAATGAGCTCATCCTCACAGCTCTGTCGCTGTCCACCCTGTTGCTGCTGCTGCTGCTGCTGAAGGACAGAGGTCATGACCGCCTCTACGAGGACACTGGAACTGCAACTGGACTCCGACTCGGATTCCTCCGTCCCGCCCCCGCCAGAGTTGACCGATATGCTGTAGAAGAAAAGGGAGAAAAAATTAAAATGCCCTACTGCAAAAAGTAAACCTAATGTCAAAAAACGATTCAATTTCAGCGTTTTTAATCTACAGTCTCATGTTAAGAGCTGGGTATCGCCTATCCTTAAATAACGCTACCTCTTCTGTTGCCCTAAAATGTCCTATTGCCAGGAAAAATGCCAAAAAACAATCAAGAAAAAATGTAGCACAGGTTGTTTAGAGAAAGCCACGAAATTTCCTGAATATATATATATATATATATATATATATATATATATATATATATATATATATATATATATACACCTGTGAAAAAGCGTTTGCGGGGGTCCGCCCCCGTTGCCCATAACGATTGCCGAGGCGGAGAAACTGCGATCCGGCGTTGAGACGGCAGAGCTGGTCAGAAATCGTTTGGGAGAACAGACACCTTCCGCTTCACTGTCATCTAAAGTAAAAAAACAGCAAAACATTCAAACATTTTATCATTAAATTGAATGCTTTCCAATTTTATGAAAAATATTGTCGTCGTTAACCGCCGGAATTAACTCAATCCCCCCCACTCTACTGTAGCTAACGACTGTAGATAGTGTGGTAAGAAAGAAAGAAGAAATTATGTATACCAACGAAGATCCAAAAAACTGGTTAAACTAATTCACAAACGCAAATTCGTCATAAAAATCATTTCCCGAAAACGGACGTACACTTTCGCTTTAGGCCAAGACTGGTCGGGCGAACGGCAATAGGACTTAAGCTCCTGAAATCAAAAAATTAAAACAATGACAAAAATTTTTAAAAGTCAAAAAATCTACTATTATTGATTTATTATGTTTACCGAAATTAACTGAAGGCGAGATACATGCATATATCCGCTTCCCGAAAATTCCACCAAACATTTCGTCCATGTCCACATAAATTCCGCCCATTTCCGTTTTAAAGAAAATACCTAAAGCTATTTTCATTGCGATTTGTGGCTCATTAATGTCAATATTTTGCAGTGCCCGTCTCCACAGAAAATAGCCTGCAGAACGTTTAGCCAGTTAAAAGCGTGCAGGAAAAGCTGAAAGAAAAAGGGTCAAACTCCTTTAGCTCAGTAGATGAAAATTAAAGTAAACTATTCAAAAAACGTTCAAAAAACTGAAATAAAATGACAATTCGAAACAAATCAGTACCTCATAGGCAGTCGCCTGGTAGGACTAGGGCTGGGACTTGGGGAAAAGGCGATGTTTTTGCCAACAACCTGTTGCATGGACGGAGAAAAGCATTGCTACAACAAACCATACAAAACCTTATTACAATATAAGTGGTACATATACGTAGCGGGGTAAAAGTTCTGGCTTATTTTTACTGGTGGTGCGGGGGGGGGAGGGTTGGAGGCCCCCAACTCGGGCAACCTCCCCCCCCCATAATCCAAAAACATCATTTTTACCCTAAATTTTCAAAAATTTTACCTGCTTCGCCGGAATTTAAACGAAATTTTCGATATTTTAGCGTAAAAAACGCCTAAAATTAGTCCGTTATTAGCGATTTTTGGCAGTTTTTACACAAAAAAGCAAAAATTTGCAAACTTTTGTCAAAATTATGCCCCCCATTTTTGGCGAACCCCGCCCCCATCGATGGAGAAGCAACTTTGAGCTCCCACCCTTATATGGCCCCCCCATAAATTTTGGTCAAAAAATAAGCCAGAAAGTTGATAAGCCAAGTGTATTCCTGATTATTATTCAGGCAGAACTGTAACTACCAAATCTGCAACTTCCAACGTACATACTACGCTTTCCTTTAAGCCTTGCACAAAAATGTGGGCACATGAAACAACAACAGAAGTAGATTTTTCCATGCTTTCACTCTAGTCACCAAGAAAACTCCCCCCCCCCAAAAAAAGCCAAAAAAGGGTAATAGCTGCAAACTGACTCGTTCTCCGGGCCGACTAGGCGAGGGGGAACCGGAACCGGGCAAGAATTGGGTCAGAATATGAACAGGCTCCGTCAGGGACTTCGTTCGTTTCCGCTCATCAATCAGACCCGGATTTCCCCCATTCCCATTTCCGTTTCCATTCATCCCCTCCTCAGCACCACTGGACTCTTCCTAAAAGCGAAATCGGAAACAAAGTCTCATCTTAACCTGGCTAGTGGCTACGTACGTAGTGATGTCAAAATTTTTTGAAGTCCCAAATTCTGAAAAAAGGTGAGATAGAGAAGAAGAAGAACCAGAGAAGAACTCCGGTAGCCAAGGGAAAGAAAATGGGATTTTTAGGGCTTTTGTAAAAATTTTTTGTGAAATTCAGGCAACGACAAACATCATTGTGAGTTTTGAAGACACTTTTCCTGACCTTATCTCGCACAAATGCGCGTAACTTGTTTTCAGGGTCATTTAAAGTCTTTTTTCGACTCAGACTTTCGTTAGCTCAGAATAAGCTTAATTACTTGAGTTATAATTAATTAATCACAAAGAAATAATGAAAAACACCTGCCTGCAGTCACTAAGGCCGAAGCCTTTGTCCGAACAGGAGAGAGCCAATGGGCGCTGTTTGGCTACAGCGCCCATTGGCTCTCTCCTGTTCGGACTAAGGCTACGGCCTTAGTGACTGCAGGCAGGCGTTTTTCATTATTTCTTTATGATTAAGGCCCTGTATTCTTCGTGGATCCGCCTGCTGGCCCGCGTTTACTTCATTTTCTTGATGTTATTAATTAATTAGTTAATTATTTTAAACCAACCAGATAGAAGGATCGTTTCCAGACATCCTGAATTCGCTGTGCGTCATGATTCAAGCGTTCATCCTCATAGTCAGACACGATGTAGTGCTCAACGCTCGTCTTTCGCCGCAGCTCGGTGACACGAGGCTGCGGTCGACCCCCACCAAACATGAGATTGGACGACTAAACAAAACAATTAACCATAAATAAACACAGTCCAGCTGGGTTCTTCTTTCTTTTTGGCGCCCCCCACACTTTTTTGGGCTCCCCCCCCCCACTCACCCTAGGGTGCCGAGAAATTGCCAAATTTTTAGAATTCTTGGTCAAAATTTTCAATGTCCATTTTATTTACTCCCACACGTGGGTGTGGGGGCGCAGTTATTTTTGCCTAAAAATCCAGAACTGTAACAGGGCATATATGTATGTACTTCCAATTCGATCTTCTATCCTAACATTGCATTCCCTTGGGCTCGCAACAAAAATCTCTGAAAAATTACGTATCTTAATAAATGGGCAAATGCATGTCCAAACACAATTCGAAGTTGCACATTGAACATTAATCATAAAGAAATATATATACAATAAGGAACAACCAGGAGGTCCTCCTAAACAAACTTACAGTCAGGGCAGACAGAGAATTGGAAAAGCTGAGATGTCGAGCACGCGTGAATGCCCCGCCGCCGCCGCCAAACGTCAGGGAGGGAACTCCTAGCCCGGAGCCTCCGTTGCCGGCGGAGGAATTCCCTCCCAGGGACCGGAGAGAGGAGGCAGATGCGGAGAAGGAGGAAGGGGAACAGGCGGACCCGGAAATTGTGGAAAAGGAAGAGCGGGGACCGGACCAGGTCCATGCGGCACCTGCTGTGCATCTGAACAAGAAAAACATGACTAAATAACACAGGTTTATGTACAGTATAATATATATATACGTATTACGTTAATCAAATGGACGATGTTTCCGCCCAATTTACTATAGAAATCAAATGGATGGAAACTTGCGACCATTTAGCTAAATGGACAATGACCCCGGGACGGACTGCAGTTTACGTCCATTGCGTTAGTATTTGTCGAATTTAACGTAAAGTTAAGGCAAGACTCGTAAAATTTTCAAAGTTAATATATACGTATAAGAAGATCAAATATTTGGAAAAATCGTCCATTTCTTAGTTATTTGGACGTTCAGTAGATTGCCGTAACATATACGCAGAGTATAGACAGAGTATATATAAATATATATATATATATATATATATATCGAAGATTATATGCACCAGCAGTAGCAGTTCGTAGCCATAAATAATAAAAATCAACTGCTGGGGGAAAAGGAAACAAAAATGTTGTACAGGAAGCAGTTATCGGTAAAGTCATTTGTAGTAAGGGCCAATTGTTGCACCGAAGAAAATTCCTTAAAGACTACACACGATTTTGATAAATGTATATATATAGATACGTAAAATTCTGGGCTTATTCTAGTGGGGGGGGGTGGGGACCCCCCCCCCCATAAACACCCTCCGCCCCCAAATCGTTTCCCCCCCCCAAAAAAAAGTGGGTGCCCCTTTTGGTACCAACTTTTGCCCTGAAAAAATCGCTCAGAAGGCCAAATTTTCAAACATTTTCCGGCTTCGCCGGAGATTTTTAGTCGATTTTTGCCTATTTAAGTGCCATTTTTGCACTAAAAATGAACTTTTTTGGGGATTACTATATAAATAGCGCTATTTTTAGCATGGTTTTAGAAAAATTTTCGCCACCCCCCAAAGTACCCCCCAAGAAAAATTCCCTAGAATAATAGAAATTAGCCAAAACTTTCCAAAGGCTGACAACGAACTAGAGGCTGAATTACGGAAATCCTTGTTTTTAAGCAACAATCTACTTGTAAAAGGGGATTCGATTTGCCCATCCAGCTTCTATTTTTCGTGTCAAAGTTCACAAACCACACTAACAGCGTACTGAACAGTTAAAATGTCGCAAATACAGTGAAATGAAAAACTTTAGGATGCATAACCACTGCTTCCTGGTGCCTATCGTACATACGTTGACTGGGTTGAGGTGGTAGGTACATTGAAGGGATCTACAGAAGCATCATTGACAGTCGGAACGCTCCGGGATCTCTTGAGGGTACCTCGGCCCCCGGCCCCAAAAATCCCCAGACAAGAACCAGCGGTTAACGCTTCCTCTCCAGGATTGGCTGAATTGAAGCCACCACCACCACTGGGTTGTCTCCTTCTGGAAGACATCGGACACAAAAAAGACCAACGGACAAATTCACTGATTAGACAAGCAGAAGCAATTCTGGAAATATGCACTAACATTAGACTTTATAAATTTAATTTATAAAATAAATGGGGTGGAGGGAGATTGCCCTCCAATAATTTGACCCTCTGTACCACTGGCAGATCCAGGATTTGAAATTGAAATTTGAAATCCCACGGGGAAAATGTGTGCTTTTACCGGAGGTGGGGCAAGCAGAGCCCCCGCCAGATGTTACAGAATTTTTTCTTTTTAACGATAAAATCGGTCTTGCAATCTGAAGAGCCGCCAAAAATTTATAAATCAGGTTTTTAGGCAAACACGGAAATTGTTTGCAAAAATCTGGACGCATTAATTCCAGACGTCTTCATAATAAAGATACGAATAATATGCTGAAAAATAACATGAAGAAAATTCGCTACTTAATTAGTCCTACATTCTATTAGATTTCCAACAGCGACTGAGTGAGGCGACCGGCCCCTGGATCCCCCCCTGCTATGGCTTTATCTATATATATATCTCCCCTCCCAACGCCATCAGCTATGAAAAAAGCTAAATTTTCTGTACTTTATTTTATATAACGCTAAAATAAGGCTTGCTTTTATTGTTTTAGGCTTTTTACACGGTTTTATATAAAGCAATTTTATATAAGTCAAAATTTGCGAACATATATGTTTTCAAAAAATGTAAATTTTTGGCAAAACTTTGTAGGGATGCACCGGGGCATGGCCCCGGCCCCGGTAGTCAGGCCCCGGGCCCCTGCCCCAGCCCCGGTGGTTAGGCCCCGGTACCGACCGGGACCAAAAATTAGCAAAATTGTGTAAATTTTTGACTTTTGACCAAAATTTTGAATTTTCGAAAGTCAAAAAGTGTTTCAAATCGTTTGTTTTCCCGCCGATATGAATGAAAACAACGATAGCATATAACGTTTGTATATCAAAAATTATTGCAAAATTTAAATTTTCCAGAAAATGTTTGAAAATTTTCGATTTGGACCCCCAATTTCCAGACCCCGGCCCCGGCCCCGGTAGTGGCGGCCCCGGTGCATCTCTAAAACTTAGCTACGTATATATGTTACCCTTATTCCCCAAAAACTGCTGGGAGGTTCGGGGGGAAGTCGCCCAAAAATGAGCGGAGGGTTGGTCAAAAATTCTGGGAGGTGGTAAAGTTGGTCGGAAATTTTGGGGGATATACATACACACCCCCAACCTCCCCCCTTGCCCAGGTCTGGCTTTTTCGTAGGCAAAAATTCCGGGGGGGGGGGCAGTCTGGGGAGCGGGCACGCAGTTTTGGGAGGGGGGAGAGAAAGCAACATTTTTCAAAAATGCTTAAAAATAGCTATTTTTTGCTGCTGAGCTGAGAATTATGTATTTTTACCCAAACTCAAGCTTAAAATAGCTAAAAAATGCTTAAAAATG
>JASAND010022662.1:0-47599 GCA_030248195.1 Trissonchulus latispiculum | reverse complement strand
TTTGTACTTCGTTCAGTTACGTATTGCTCTAAAGGAATCCTTTAAAATGACAGAAGGACAAGAAATAAAAAATGCTCCTCTGGAGCATGAAGAAGAAATAATATGGGTGATGGTGAGGTTGCAAAATCAAGAGAGGACTAGTCTTTAAAATGCTTAATATGGGGCTAGGTTAAAAAATAGAAGAGGACTAGGTTGTGAGCGAATTAATATGGGCACAGCTTCGCCGAACAACCCATATTCGCGGGATTTCACGTTTCGTCTTAGCTTAGAGCTATCAATGTCAGTCAATAAAAAATTAAGCAGTTGAATACTCATCGAATATAGCTGTTTGCATGTACTGTTAGACTAGCTGCTAGGAATATACGTATACTATTATCATTTTGTTGTGTTGAACTACCGCAGGCTCTACTACTAGGAGAAGTCTAAGGATATGATGCTAAAGCTATTGGTCCAAGTCAGGAGGAAATAGAAGATCGTGGGAGAGTCCTAAATTATTCTTGAATATAAATTTTCCTTATAAATTATATTTCCTTTCCTTCTCCTTATCGAAGAAAACGTTTGCTTAAATAAAAGTTCGAATAAAGCTCAACTACTAGGAGACCGAGACTAAAAATATGGGCTTAAACTTAGTTTCTTGCAGTTTTTGAGTTCTGTATATATTAGGTATTAGGAGCTTCATCGCATAAACTCGGTTTCCGCACCACGTTAAGTTAGTTTTCATAGCATCGATCAATCTTTGAACATCGATTTCTCAAAACTGTAGAATCTGCCAAAATTTCCTTTATGTACCGTATGAAGGACATGTGGGCCGAGGGACATTTTTTGGCTCATTGGCTTATTTGCATTTGTTGGCTGATTTGGTTCAACAGTTCTTATTGTTCAACAGAAAATCGGCCAAATGTGCGGAGACTCGAAATTTCGCAAATTCGCATTAAGTTTTCTCGCAAAAAGAAACCTGAAACCAAGATAAAAATCCCGCCACTATAGTTTGAATTTTCATCCTGTCGAAAATCAGGAAAATCCATTGGGTAGTTTTTGAGAAATTGCCGTTCAAAACAAAACAATCGCAATTTTGCTAAAATAGCTTTGCTTCAAAATGTCTAGCTTAAAGTAAGTGAGTAATCTCAAAATCTCCCTAAGCACAGCAGCTAAAATGTAAAATTTTGAAATGGCAACTGGATTGTATATAATTTCTCTGAACTCAATCAAGCAACTAGAAAAACGCCTTTCCTCACACATTTTTGACACAATTGCTGAGTGCTATTTTTCAGGGTTTGGCGTTTGGTCGTTTTCTTTGGGAGAAATAAAAGTCCAAACTTGATTAATTTTACAAAATTTTCCTTTTTCTCGAAATAATTGATTAAGGTGCAGTGTTTTTTTCGCAGACGGCATATGTGTAACGTTACACACCTCTCCAAAATTTTTTGCTATTTTTCAGAAAAAAGTGTGTAACTACCTAAAAACTCCTAATTTACTCGCGTTTTGCTTACTTGTATATGTATATAATTTTATTATTAACAAAATTATTCCGACGTATTTTAGAGGCCGCTTCTATATAAGTAAAATTTAAAAATCTTATTTACACCAATGTGTGGAGAAGTTTCACCAAATCAGATCGACAAAATTAAGAAATTGAGCAGTTACATCGATGATCTCCATTTATTGGTTTTGACTTGATAAAACGAAGGTAAACACCAGTGCACCGAAGGAGCCTAATTTTTCGAAAAGCCTCCTGTAGCACAAAACTTTGCAAGGAACCAGTACCAGTTATATAAATTTTGCTCAAAAACTGAAAATTTTTGGTATGTACGCGTTTCTAATATATTATACATTCTAATATATATAACTAACAAAATATAATACGCATATAATTAATCCTTAAATAATTATGTAGGGGCGCGATAGTGCCCCTACATAATATGCTTATAAAGGCGTCTGCGCGGCCCCGTAGAGACAGTGTTGGCCTGGTGCCAGCTAATTAGAGGTCCGGGAGGGGTAAAAATGTTACCATCGTAAAGTACTCGAGTAGTACTACAAGTACCACCATACTTTTGGTTAAAATTCCGAACTTCGAAATTTTGCACTAGGCGGGAGTTACTGTGCGTTTGTTTTTTCTCGGTTAATAACGCTTTTCGGAAGTGCTTATGTCAGCGCAGTGTTGGAACGATATGGGCATTTTGATCCTATACTACTATTATATGTTGGTAGACAGGGTCCTCCCATGCAACCTTTTTTGGTCATTTTGGCACACTGCCAATTTTGGCTCTGTGCCAAGGCCCCAAAGTCGGACTTTCGCTATTTTGGCACTTCGGTTGTGATCGACTTTTTTCACAGGTTAGCAGCTAGATCGGTTTGGTTTGTTTAATTTGAATATTTCGGACTATGCGCGGAATGTAACGAGGGGGATTTTTTAATTTCGCTCTGTAGCTTTCAGGAGACGGGCCCAAACTCTGCATTTTTTCACCTGTTTTCACGAAAAGTTTCTAAGTCCCACTTTTACTGGAAATGGCCTAAAAGTCACTAAAAATGGCGTTTTTCGGGCTTATATATATAGTAAATCGGGGTCGCTGAAAACCATGAGCATACTGCCGATACCGCCCGAAGTGACCACTGGTCAGCATGGCTCCGGTGGTTCCTCGCCCAGGGTCAAAGTAGGGAAAACTCACTATAAACAGCATTTTTCGGCGTTTTGGTTCCGGGCATATATAGTAAATCGACTACGCTCGTTTCAATGGGCATATTGCTGAAAGTGAAAGCGAGGGAAGTGACCTGTGGTCACTACGGTCTATGGGGCCTATTGACCAGTGGTCAAACCCCTTAAAACAGCGCTTTTCGCCGTGTTGGTAGGGGGCATTTATAGTAAATCGACTACGCTCGTTTCAATGGGCATATTGCCGAAATCGAGGGAAGTGACCAATGGTCACTACGGTCTATGGGCCTATTGACCAGTGGTCAAACCCATTAAAACAGCGCTTTTCGGCGTGTTGGTTGGGGGCATTTATAGTAAATCGACTACGCTCGTTTCAATGGGCATATTGCCGAAATCGAGGGATGTGACCAGTGGTCACTACAGTCTATGGGGCCTATTGACCAGTGGTCAAACCCCCTTAGACAGCGGTTTTCGGCTTTTTGGTTGGGGGCATATATAGTAAATCGACTACGCTCGTTTCAATGGGCATATTGCCGATTCCGATGGAAATGACCAGTGGTCACTACGGTCTGTGGGGCCTACTGACCACTGGTCAAACCCCCTAAAACGCGGTTTTCGGCCCTCTGGCGGTATATTTATATAATCAGTTTTCTGCTCTACCTACGGCACTGTTCAAGCTCCTTGTATCCATTGCCACATTGCTGGAAAGGGATCCTTTAAAATGACAGCAGGACAAGTAATAAAAATGCTCCTCCGGAGCATGAAAAAGTAATATGGATGGTGTGAGGTTGTAAAATCAAGAGAGGACTGGTCTTAAAAATGCTTAATATGGGGCTAGGTTCAAAAAAAGAAGAGGACTAGGTTGTGGGCGAATTAATATGGGCACAGCTTCGCCGAGCAACCCATATTCGCGGGCTTTCACGCTTCGCCATGGCGATTGTCATATACAATGCCATTATTGTCAGTCAATAATAACAATTCCAGCAGTTAAACAATCGCTGCAAGTTGCTTATATATACGTAAACTATATAGTAATTTGGTTGTGCTGGACTACGGCAAGCAACTAGAAAGAACCAAGGCTATGATTGTAACGCTAGCGGTTCAATAGAAATAGAAGATCGTCGCAGAGAGTCCTGAAATTATTCCGTATAATATGTACGTGTGTATATAACTTTTTCAGTCCGCGAATATGGGTTGCTCGGCGAAGCTGTGCCCATATTAATTCGCCCACAACCCAGTCCTCTTCTTTTTTTGAACCTAGCACCATATTAAGCATTTTTAAGACCAGTCCTCTCTTGATTTTACAACCTCACACCACCCATATTACTTTTTCATGCTCCGGAGGAGCATTTTTATTACTTGTATATATCAAAAATAAAATGTAAGACATGGTGCAAAAGGGGGATCTGGGGGGGGGGGGAAGCCCCCCAGAAACGGTAAAAATGTAGAAACAAATGAATGCGCACTGGGAAATGTTCCGATCATGTGGTAAAATTTGTCCAAAATTTTGGTGTAACGTTACACGTCGCCAAAATTTTTTTGCTATTTTCCAGAAAAAAGTGTGTAATTACACACGTTTTTGAGCAAAAAACACTGTTAAGGTGGTGATTCCTTTTGGAGACATCAACTTTGAACCATTATTACTCAGCCATTACTTGGAGTTAAGAAGCCATTTTTAAATCATAATGCAGCTTAAGATTTGCTCTTTCTAATGAATAAAACGAAACTAACTTAAGTTCTTGGAACTTATTTTACTGCATTTTCGAAGTATATAATTTAATTTTCCAGATTTTTTGCAGACTAAAGTAAATTTTTTCGTGAGGCATCGGCTACATCATTCGATTCCACTATCAAATAGCTGGGGACCCTTTTTTAGTTATTATGAAACCGCTCTTCGTTATAAAGAAATTAGCTAAAACGTATGCGCAACCTGGATTTTGCCTACTTTTTCCAATTTTGGCAAGCGACCACTTTAGCTAGAAAGCAGCAATCGGGACAACTAAAAAAGGGTCCCTGGGTATTTTAGTGTAAAACACGTCCAGTAAGTGGCAACCATCTAGCTTGCATAGTAAATGCTTCACAATCGCTGGAAAAAAATTGGTTATGTTGTTTTCAAAAACTACATTTTCTATGATAGGAGTGTACGGGGTAGTTAGAAGATTATGTCTCGGATAATCGGTCTCGACGAGACCTTCAAATTGACACCCGTAGTTTAATTTTACGGCTTACGTAGCGCAAGAAATGGCGGATTATTTGATTTCTGCAAAAATGACAAGTTTTCAACGCCAAAATAGGAAAATCGACTATATCTCACGATAGCGAAAAGCTAGAAAGATACTTCTAAAAGCAAAAATGGAGAGCTCAGCAAGCTCTTTTGAATGAATATAATCATAGCTGTACAGCAGCTGCCTAACTGTCAAAAATTGACAAAAACCACCCTGAACGGAGACGTCGAATTTTTGAAGCGGGATTGCGCGGAGGGTGTTAGAATGCTAAAAGAACTTATTTTGGAAAATTTCATCTTGATTTGAACCGTCAGCCAACAATGTGTGCCCAAAAGGAATCACCACCTTAAACAATTTCTGAAAAGCCAGCCCTCGGAAAGACGTTTCTTTCGAACCCTGAACTGGTTAACTCTTTAACTTTCCCACAGTTATCCCATGAGTCATGAGGGAGCTCGGAGAGCCTCCCATAATATGAGCTATAAAGGCACTTTGCGGATTTGGAAAAGTGCCAATTGGGCATAACTAATTAACGTCCGAAAATTTGAAAATAGTCTAAAAACAGCCAAAATTAGCGTTTTTCGGCCTTGGGGTGGTACCCATATACTAGGGATCGACCGGAATTCCGGTTCCGGTTCCGGTACTTTTTGGTTCCGGTTCCGGTTTTTGAAAACGTACCGGAACCGGAACCAATTTTAGCCTATTATCAAAAGCAAAATTTTATTAAAATTTTCAAAAATTTCATCAAACTTCTTTAAAACTTTTTGAAAAGCTGCGATTCTCTTATAACCAGAATACGATTTATTCAAAATTTTCGCCTGCGGCGCTATTGCATTATATACTTACAATATTTAGAATTTGTAATAATAATGTCTAATGTATCGTTGTTAGAATAACTATTATATATTATAAAACAGAAATATATAATACTTAATAACTCAGATTAGATAGCACAAGACCGCCAAACTTTTAAATTTAAGTAGTGGTAAAGATACCTAATGCTGAATTGAAATTATTGAAGCCTTACTGTCGACCACTGCTATTTCAAAATTATTGAGTGCGCTGTTGTATAATCAAATGTAATAATTTTAAATCGAGACTGGACTTTAAATATGGACTACGTAAGTTTATTGCTCTTGGTTTAGTAATTAATCCAGTGCGCAGATCAACAGAATTACTAAAAAATTATGGACGGAACAAATAGCAAGGTTTTTAAAGTTCTTTTGAAGAAACGTCATTTAAAATTTAAAAATCCTGATGAAGCTAGCCGAAAGGAAGAGATTTCATCTAATTCACGTTGGAGAAATTGTGCATTTCGACTTTCTTTGAAACTTGTGAAAAATACTTTTGGCTTATGTATGCTTAAAGGATGAAAATTCATATATTTATTTTTTAACCATGTAAAACCATTTGCATTTTAATCAGAAAACTCCGATAACAAAGTAGTTATACTGATACTGAGATATAATAACAAGCTAAGGAATTAAAAGCCGATGTTCTAACCAAGTCCAATTTTGTATTTTCATATATAGCTGATGTTACCTAAGTTCATAACCAGATTAGCTTTTACAATACGGAATTTGTACAAGAACAGTAATTTAAACTAAATTAAAACTAAAATGTAATAAATATCTTTTGTTTTCTAAAAATGTAAATGGCATCATTATTTTTTATTATGCGTTTTGAAAATGCTGCAATTTTTCCTAGCGCTCTAGTAAAGTTAAATGAACTTTTTGATTTGATTACGACTAGAAATTATCAGACAAGCCAGATAAAAACTAAACATGTTTCTGACTTATTTTGCCGAAAACTGTAAGAGCAGCTTCTGGTGCTCGCAAAAATTTCGTGGAATCAGTTTCTATCTACTTATTTAGCTTAATTTTGAAAATTCAGCTTAACTAATTAAGAAATTAAATTTTATTTGCCTTGCCTATTAAATCTTCTTTGAAAGTCAACTTGCATTCGATTGAATTATTTATCGAAATTCGTACACAGAATGTAAAATATAGATGCCGTTTATTCATCGAAAATGTGCTCGAATAATATATAGCATATCCACACCGTGTATAATTAATTTTAAATTTTAATTTTAAAGCTCTAATGTAGTGACGTTTAACTATGCTATAAGACAAAAATCTCTTAATAAATTGCAAATTTCATGTTCCTGCATTGAAATAACTATATAAAATATAGTTTAAACGTTGTTACAATGTTCTAGTAACTACAAAAAAGCGAAAAATTGTGCAAAAATTGTCCAAAACGTCAGAAAAAATTTTCGATTTTTGTAGTGTTAAAGAGCTGGTTCCGGTTCCGGTTCCGGTTTTTTAAAGCCAGTTCCGGTTCCGGTTCCGGTTTTTTGGAGTTCCGGTCGATCCCTACCATATACAGTAAATCGGGGTCGCTGGACACGATGGGCATACTGCCGAAACCGACGGATGTAACCCCTGACCCACAGCGCCCTGTGGGTGTGGGTCCGGTGTGGGTCAAAAATGAAAATCTTCAAAAGTGGTCATGTTTGGTATCAAATGAAAGTCCTTGGCGAGGCGAACAACTTTTGTCATTGCACCACCCACGAAATGACAATACGGAAATTACACACATATATATATATTGCGAAATCTTGAGAAATTATACACATTTGAAGCTATCATCACATTTATATATATATATATACATATATATATACGTATATATAGCGATCATTACAACTGTTTCAATATCCCCAGGCCAATCAAATCGTTTATATTAAACACTGATACTTTATGCCATTCTATGCGCGTCAATATGAGCCCAAGAGAAACGTAGCGGCTCATATTAGCCGTTTACGTCTTGTCCTCTACTGATTTAGATGCTGGCTCATATTAAATCTTACATTTTAAATCTTGTCCTTGACACATTTAAATGTTGGCCATCATAGCTCATATGCTCTTTTTCATGCGACTGCAGGGAGCATTTTTCCTACTTGTTATCTCATGTTCAAGTCGAATAGGTTAGTTGAGACAGCCGTACGCTGCCTAGTTGTAACAAACACAATCTAAGCTTTAACCCAGAGCTTGTATTTAAGTTTTTGTGTTGTAAAAAGAGGTTTTCTATATGTTTGCTCACATACACAGAGCTGATCCCTAATAATTTGGCAAGGGTTTCTAACTGGGTAAAATCAGATTAAATTTTGAGATGCAAATCCCCCAAACTAAGTTCTGGGAAAATAATGTTCGCTAAGAAAATCTTTAAGAGGTTTTTATGTATTTCTAAAGAACCTAGTAAGCTTTTCCGCTCTGCGGAAAATTATATTAAAATTATGGACAAGTCGAAGTCAGCGAGAATTAGAGATTTCTTAACAATTTGCACCCTGAATATTAAGTTTTGGACACTTCGGCAAACATTGCCTGAGTATTTTAGTGTACGTTATGTCGAAAATTTGTACAGATGTTCTATGATTTGCACAAACCCCTGCTTTTCTTTATAGGTTGTTAGTGCATGTATTTATCCAGAGGTTCTGTCGTCCGATAATACTCTTAAAGATGATGTTAAGCAACGTGTTAAGCGAATTCTGGGAGGCTGTAACGGAGGCAGTATTGGTAAGAAATGTTTAGTTTATGTAACATTTTGGCTTTCTTGCTCTCTTTAACTTCGAAGCGTATATAATTTTTATTTCTATTAAAATTGCCTGTTCTAACTGACGGGAGCGAGCTGGAATGACGTAGTAGTCAAGGTGGGCGAGTGCCACCACTGTGAAGTGATAGGGGTCTCTCTGGGCTTGAAACTGTTTTACTCATGGTCACTTTTGAAGTGTGAAAATAATGTGCCTGGTGTTCTTATGAGTATACGACACTGGCAATAATCTAGGCTTAGTACTCATTCTGATGGCAAGAATACGGTAAAATCTTGGTTTCTTTTGTTTTGACAATCTGTTGGTTTCTAAAATATATGAGTGTCAAGTTTGTAAAATCTTTTTTCAAAATAAATAATAGTCAATATATAAGTTAATTTCAAAATTTTCCAACCACGTTTCCAGTCACCTGAGTTCCTAATCATTTATCTAAGTCTATAATTTGTCGGAACTGAATGTCCAGTAAACGCCTTCAAATTTGTATACGGGTCTTTTCTAACTGACCAGTTCATTCTTAGTTATTTCTGCGGTCTGATTTATTCAATTCCTAACGGCTTTATTAATTTCATAGTCATTGAAAATGGCAAAATTTTAGTACATAAACTTTGCAAAAGAACCAAAAAATGTTTTTAAATTGTTCTAAAAAAAGAGTATAGCTTGTTTGTAACGTATATACAAACGTATACATGTAAGCATGTATACTATGTACATATTATTTATTCCTCCGTGTTGAAGTAAAAAATAAATGTTCGTTTTTGAAACCTCTAAATAAGTAAAATGTTTAAAATGCATTAGTTTCTGCATGTTCGTTTGTAAAATCGTCTAGACATGAAAATATGTTTAAATGCATACAAGATTCTGGGAGTACTTACTGATGTAGAGTTTTTACATTTCAGCCGTCTTGAACAAATTGCAAAAATTGTTTAGCAATGGCTGATTATATATTACCACATTGAAATCAAATTTTGCTGGAATACAGATGGATAATATGATCTCCAACTCCAAAAATAGCAAACGAGACTAACTGCTCATTTAAGTTTATGCTTTCCTCATTTTCCTCATTTTTAAATTCACAGTGTAAAAATTGTAGAGATAATTGATCTAACAGTTAATTCTTTGGGATATTCTACAACATTTTCGGGAAGTCTTTTAAATTCAGTATTTTTCTTAATATGTCCCAAATTGTTTGCCGATTTTTTAATTTCGTGCCCCGATAGAAACTTAAAGTTTGAATTTCGTTATTACTGTGACTGCAAGTCTTCTGTTTGCTGGATATTTGATATGTACACACGCAGACTGTGTCGCACAGTACCGATTTGTACATATAATTAATTTTTTTAAGTTTGGTATTTTGTACACCCGCATTTTTGTATTGAAGGATAGTTTCACCGTACCTACATATTTCAGGAGCATATACAAACGCTTGGGGAGTTGAGGTGATCCGAGAAGATGTGGCGAAGTACATTGCTGAACGAGATGGTTATCCAAGCAATGTTGACAACATAATTTTGTGTGGCGGAGCTTCTGAAGGAATTAGAGTGTGTACTGTGTACTTGTGCCTAAACTTGTGTCTAAAAAGCATGAGGTGATTTAGAAGAATACCCCAATCTAGGGTTCTACTAAGTTGGGGAATTTTAGTCAACGTATATAACCTTACCTTTCCTGTTTTGACTTTGAAATTTACTGGACTGTTTCAAATCGTTGGATTCTTTCGTTTGTCTACTGCAGAGGATATGCAGTGCACTTGTGCGTCGTTGAAAGCCTGATTTCAACTCATTCCACTGAAGCTCTTGTGGCTCAGTCAGTAGTCTAGGTTTGGACGTCTGCGCGTTAAGGTGCTGGATCAGTGTTTTTACTTGCTTAGGCTTACTTAGGGGCGGACAGTAGATCCATTTGCATGGTTCAACCCCAGCAGGATAAGGTTAAACCACCGTGATGCCTCTGGGATGAGGCTTTGCGTCCCGATATTCAGGAGTTTCCATATTCAGGTCCAAAAGGTATCGTTGGCTTCAATGTGTCGGCCCTGGGGTTCACACACAACTCCGTTAGTATGCATACATTACATACATTGCGCATCGGTGTTTTTATGTTTTGGGAATTTGAAGGTGCATTCGCCGTAGAAATTTGATTAAATTGGTCCTAATTTTATTCGTTGTAGAGTTTGATGAATTTGTTCAATTTGAAATCTAGTGATGGAAAACCGGTGGGCGTTATGGTACCAATCCCGCAGTATCCGCTATACTCTGCCTCCATAGTCGAATTTGGAATGCACCAGGTAGATTTCCAAGTGGCAGAATGCATTATGCAACGTAGATGCTTTTGAATGCTTATTTTTGGTAGTTAAATAATGAAAGGTATTAAAGGATCCAGGCTGGATTTGCAAATTGTAAATTCATCTACTGTAAGCTATCTAATCTTTCGTCACCAAATCACTGCACTGTAAGTAAGTACTGCGGTAAGGTGCAAGCATATGCGGAATACTTTGTTTTGAAAAGCCTAAAGCCTACTCCTAGTTTTCTTCTACCCATTTACCTTGAGTTTAAACTCTGCTCTACTTATTCTTTGCTATAAATTACGAGATAAGTGTGGTTGTGTTGTAGTCATCGGCGTGTTTGCAGTAACTTTCCCGTCACACTCGTCCTTAATAATGCTGGTGGGTGGTTACTTTTGCATATAGATTTCCTACTATTTGGATGAAGCAAGAAACTGGGCTCTGGATATTGGTGAACTGAAACGAGCACTTGAATCATCTGGGGACTGCTGCAATCCAAAAATCATTGTGATCATCAATCCTGGCAATCCTACAGGTTAATGCCGAGTTTTCGGAATGGAAAATTTGGTTGTTGCTAACTAATTGTTGTAAAATTTAGCAGATGCTTAGTGTTTCCTGGTCAGTTTACGCAAACAAACAGACAAACTCCTTTATTTCTGAAGTAAAGATACACAGCATACAATCGGTTTATACTTCATCAATATAGCCAAAAAGGAACATGAAAAGATTAGACAGTATGTGGTTAGTATCATAATGTACGTACGTACTAAATGTGGCGTTGTGATATGCTGTTATATACGCGGAGGAAAGAGCTTCTTCGTTATGTACATCGGCGTTTTCTGGGTCCTTACAGTAGTTTTTTCTCTTTGTTGTCATTACATTGTGTACTGTTTTCGGATATTGTATAATGCACCCTTTTATTTTTACAGGTCAAGTTCTGAGCAGACAGAATATTGAAGAAATCATCAAATTTGCTCATGAAAACAAACTGTTTATCTTTGCGGATGAGGTTTATTTCTTGTTTTTTAAACCTAAATGTTGCTGATTTTGTAATGATTATCTCATCCAAGGATAGATGACGTATTAAACAGCTAGGGCAATTTTACGGGTATAGGTGAAAAAGTTAACAGCTGTGGCAAGAAAAGGCCAACCCTTAGATATAAACGACACGAAGAACATAGATCAGAATAATTATCTTGTAGGTTTTTGATGAATTGTTTTAAGTCTCACTGATTCAGCCCTAATTGCTGTTGGTATTTGAACTTTAAAAAGCTTGCTGCGATTACGTGTGGGTCAATTTGTAAAATGCTTGTGCGCAAGGGATGGCGTGTTCAAATGCTGTCAGCACTGTTTATGGTGTAGTACATTTCATTTAGTTTTTTTAATTGAACATGCTTCTGCTACGTTAAGGTTTATCAAGAAAACGTGTATGACACTCAGAGTCAATTTCACTCGTTCAAAAAGGTCATGATGGATATGGGAGATCCTTACTCCAAGCTGGGACTGGCATCCTTCCATTCTGTCTCCAAAGGTTTTCTGGGAGAGTGAGTCATCTTCTACAGGGCTATGCAATTCATTCTAATGTTGTGCTAACTTTGTTTGATAAGTGTTTAGATCTAAGTTGTTACTGCCGTTTTAGCTTAATTATCGAGCTAGCTCAAGCTACAGCACTACGGCAAAACGTCGTGACAGCTTAAACTGTGTAGAGTCACTAATCAGCTGCTTGAACGGCTTACTCAAAACTATCAAACTGATGACTTTTATGCGAATTGGATTGTCTTAGGATGCAATGTGCTCTAAAACATGAGTTGATGCATTAGTCTTGTTTCTGCCAAAGTAAATATGTACTTTCTTTACCTTGTCCAGTACAGTGTCTCATGTTCAGTACGATGTCTGATGTTGTTTTAGGTGTGGCATGCGCGGCGGATACGTAGAGATTGTTAACATGGCCCCTGATGTTTTGGCTCAGTACAAAAAGTCTATTTCTGCAAGGCTCTGTTCTACAGTTGTTGGTCAGGTAATGTTGGACCTTTTAACTGTAGCGGAAATGCTCAAAAATCATTTTTGAGGATGAAGACAAGCGTGGCTGAACTGGATTTTACACTTCCATGAATTATGCACTACTCATACTGTTGTACGACATACGTACACATCATTTTTGTCTGTCGTCATCTATCAGCCGATTGCGCGCTATGTATCTGATTTGCATGCACTTTTTTTACCTCTTTGTAGCTGCGTGTTTTTCTTTCAGGCCGTCCTGGATTGTTTGGTCAACCGTCCTAAGCCCGGTGAACCCTCTTACGAAACCTTCAACCAAGTACGGAACTGTACATTGTTTGCTAGCTTGTCAAACATTCTTTGTTTGAGATGTCATGCTTTGTTTTTGTTTCTCTGTCTTTTATGTGTTTTCTTTTTTAGGAGAGATTGGAGACTTTACAGTCACTTGCTGATCGTGCCAAACTGGTCGCAGAAACGTTCAATTCGATCCCCGGAATTACGTGTAATCCAGTACAGGGAGCCATGTATGCATTTCCCCAGCTTCAGCTTCCACCAAAGGCTATCGATAAAGCCAAAGTGAGTAATAAACTTTGGCATTTTTATTCCTCTTTTACGGAGTTTACTGCTAATTAGAACTAGCGAATATAAGCGTCTTTGGGTATTTTGCTTCGAATATCTCATCTATTACTTATCAGGACTGTCGCTGTTTTCAACATAAATGTTCCACGTTATCTGTAAAAACAATTAGCAACTTATGAATTAATGTTTGAACAATTGTCATGCCTTTGTTTGTGACTATTGTAGTACCTCCTCCGCACTGACGCCGATATTTTATTTCAGATTTCTGAAATTTCAGGAAAAACGACCGTTGTTTAACGTCAACTCAATAAAATTTGTTCTTAACGATATAAACAAACAAACATTTTTTAATAGCTTATTAAGTGAAACGCAGCAACCCGTGTACTGTCAAAATAAAAAGTTTACTGAAATGGGACGCATATAGTTGAAATTACAACTACTTAAGTACACGCAGCCAATTAAGATCACAGGGAGTTATCACCTACAATTTCATGTATCGAAAAACAGAAAAAACAGCAACAATTACTAATATGCATCGAGAAAAGATAGAATTCTTAAAGAGCTTAGTGATACCTTGAGAATAGCTACACCCAAGAAAATTTTAGACTCGTGATAGTGCAGGAATAATAATGTATATTTCTTGTTTTAGTCATTAGGTCAGAAACCAGACTTCATGTACTGTATGCAGCTGTTGGAGGAAGCCGGCATCTGTGTTGTTCCGGGCAGTGGTTTTGGTCAACAGGAGGGAACCTATCATTTCAGGTATGCACGAGCGTGCTAGTACAAAGCAAGCATATCAAGTGAATAGGTATTAGAAACGATGCTACATCACAATTTTATTTTGTTGAAAACGAAACGAAGACGTAAGTGGATTTTCCTTCGATGTGGATATTACATACCTCTCATACCTTCTCATACTGTGCAGCCAGACAAAGTGAACAATAGGCAAGGCTTGTTTTATCTTATATTTTGTCTCCATATTTTTATTTATTTAGTTTTTATATATAATTTTAGAACTACGATTTTGCCACAGCCTGCCAAACTCAAAGATATGATGGACAGATTTAAAGCTTTTCACCTACAGTTTCTGGAACAATACAAATAGACTTCTTGTATTTTTGGTGTGCACAATTTTGGTCGGCTTGTAATTAATTGCAGTGTAACACAATGTAGCTACTCCTGATTGATTTTAGTTTTCCAGTTAATTGACGTGTATGTAACGTTGTTCTGTGCGGGTAGTCTAGGTTTAGTCAAATTGTGCTGATCCATCCAAACTAAGAATGTAAATACGTATTTATTTTGCTATTGGATTAAAATGTCCTTCGTTGAATGTATGTTTGTTCTCTGACTGCTGTCATAAAGCGGACTAAATTGACATAAATTGTTAGTCATTATGAAAAAATCAAAAGCGCCCATCCTCTTGCGGTTAGTCCGAAATCGAAGTTAACCAAAAGTAATCTGAGAGCACGCCTATTACCTTGATAGAACTAGCTCCATTCTTCGGACCTGCTTTGCTTTAATGCCTGCAACAGGGCAGGCTTTTTTATTTGTTTGATTATGATTTATTCTTTGTATCGTTCTTTATGGATCTACTCCATTTCTTTGTTTTAAATCATTGGAATTTGTCTTCACATGTCACAAAGTTTCGAAATTATTTAGCTCACTTGGTTTTCTGTAAAGGTACGTATGTTGAGCTTTTGTCTAAAATCCCGTTAATCAGTGCGATAATATTTTTCAGATTAATAGATAGATGTCTGTATTAATAAAAGAGTTTGTTATACCAGCTAAGATTATTTGATGATTTTTCCTTTTTGTCTCTCTAAGCTGCAGCTTTATTCTTTTGTTTTAGGTCAGTCCATCCTCTTACTGATTATTTTATACACTTTTTCTGTTCTTTCTATTTCTTCCATTCCTGCGTTTTAGTTTTTGCTGTTTGTGCCGTTATTTTTAAAGTTGTCCGATTGCTTCTTGTTGTGATATGATTAGTTATGCATAATTTAATTTGCACGTTTTATAGTATTTTAATTCAAAACAATATACGCACTTTAGTCAGTGTCGCCTGTAGTGCCTTCGCCAAATATTATGTAACTTGAATGCTTGTTGCAACTCTGGACATAAATAACTTTTCGCAGAATAGTTCAGTAATTTAGTTTACTCATTTCTAAAGATTACTAATAATTAACAGAACACTGGCCATTGCCCCTAGTTCAACACAATTCTGTGTGGAAAGGATATGCAGAGTCCAGTTACTACCCAGTGTTGATATAACATTCTAGTTTGTATTTATGAAATGTTAGTTAGTACATAATATGTATTTACTTCAGTAAAGGTGCTATTTTTGTGTTTCCCTAGGACTATCAGTATCAAGGGCATCATGGTGCAGAAGAGTATGATAGTCATACTCTACATAGTATAGGTCTGTCCCACGTGTTCATACTACCGGCTAAACCCCCTCGATTCCACCCCCTGTATGTATACCGCTGTTTTGATTTGGCTTCGTGTAGCGGCTCGTTATTCGTGTCATACCTAATATTATACCCTCTTAGTTGACTGCAGGATTGCTAATGTGAGCCCACTGTGCCGTTGATAGCATTTTCTGCGGGGTGTCTTCATTGCCGAGAAAGATCAACGTTCATGTCTTGCATTGCCGAGAAAGCCAAAGAATCATAAATTGCATTGCCGAGAATTGCATTGCTGAGAAAGTGACTTTATGAAACCTGCTTTATTTATACTGCACACGTATCACACTCATTAAGGCTAGATGACTATTTTGAACAAACTTCCTGCACGTTTAGGCAAAATTTGCCGATTATTCATTTAAAATTATTTCCAAATTCAGTTAGGTATTTGTAGACACGTCCGTTTACAAAATGCAACAAATTCTACAAGCGATTAATTGCAACGTAAACAGTTTTTCGGACGTAAATAGATCTCTTGCGCCTCCCCTCCCCAGCCCTAACTTTCGATTTTTCTACCATAAAATTTTGTATGGGTGATAAATTCAAAAATTTAAAAATTAAAAACATTAAAAATTTTAATTGGTTGGTAGGGAGACCAAGGGCATCAAAAACTTGGATATAAGCGAAAGCTGCAAGCTTATACAGAGCTAACGAAAAGCTGAATCGAAAAACTGATTTCAGATTCGTGGTCACAAAAAACACCTTCACAAAACACCTGTATGCAAGTTTTCAGCAGAACCAGGAACAAAAATTTTTATCTGCTTGGTATCCCCTTAATACCAACTTAAAATTTAAAATTTTTAATTTTTTTAATTTTTAAATTTTTGAATTCATCGTCTACAGTATGCACCCATACAAAATTTTATGGTAAAAAATCGAAAGTTAGGACTGGGGGGGGGGGGAGGCGCAAGAGATCTATTTACGTACGAAAAACTGTTTACGTTGCAATTAATCGCTTGTAGACATTGCATTTTGTTGGATTTTGTAAACGGACGTGTCTACAAATCCTTAACTGAATGTAGAAATAAATTAATTATGCAAACCAAGTTTAGCTCTGCTAGTGAGAGAGAGATAACGGGGTAGCCAACGAGAAGTGAGAAGACAGCGATGGGTAAAGGCAAAGCGACGAACAGATTTCGCGAGAGTCTGAAGAGCCGGTTTCATTGAGCCTCTAGCAAGGATAATGGGGACAGCTTGGTTGTCGGTAAGACAGAGGAGAGAACAATCAGATAGGAAAGCCTGGAAGCTTATCAGTGACTGGAGAATAGCATAAAGTTCACGGTAGGTAGAGCTAAGCTCAGAGACAGAAAAAGGAAACTCAAAAGTAGCTACCCGAGAATCCGATCCCAAATATAAAATACCGGCACCAGCGTCAGAGCTCGCATCAGAACAGAGGATAAAAGGTGGACCGGATGTCGGCGTGGAGAGAATTCGAAAAGGACGATCAGAAAGACGGTGGGAGAGGTAGGCAGCATCTTCAGCAACAGAAGATGGAACAGTGAGCAGTTGGTCCCAGAGAGTGGACGAACCTATAAGCATAAAGAAAGAACGAGACCAAAACAAAGCATCAAGACCCAAAACCGGGCGAGCGGAGAGAACTAAACCGGCAATGCGGAGAATGGTCCTGGCAGTCAAACGAGCACCGAGAGTGCAAGAAGCTAGCGAGTCAAGGATACGTTTGAGTTTATCGGCGGGAATGCAAACAGAAAAAGAAAGGCTGTCGAGCTCAAAACCAAGAAAACGTAAAGAGGTCGAAGGTTCTAAAACAGCCTTCGAGAAGTTGATAACCCAGCCAGCACAGTGAAGGTCAGAAACAATGGTTTCCATAGTAAAACGGAAAGAGGAGAGAGTGGGAGCAAAAAATATACAGTCGTCAAAGTAAAAAACAACCTTTAGTCCCAAAGACCGCCATCGGCAAACAAACGGGCGAAGTAGTTTATTAAAAATATAAGGCGCACTAGAAATGCCAAAAGGAAGGACAGTAAAAACAAAAGTTTTGGTGCCAGAAGATGTTGGTCCCCGAAATCCCAAAAATTTTTGACTATTAGGGTGTATATCTAAATGATAATAACCAGACTTCAAATCAAGCTTCCCCATAAAGCAATTGGAGGAAAAATAGTCGAGGGCAGTATCAAGATTCTCGAGCTTAAACCTAAATTTTGCTACCCAATTGTTAAGCAGAGAACAGTCAAGAATAAAGCGTTGTTTACCAGAACTAACAGTAACAGAAAGAGGATTTATACAGTGAACAGAATCAGAAGGGACTTGTTTGATAAACCCTCTTGCCTCGAGGTCAGAAATTTCGGAATCCAAAAAGGAAACGTGTTGTAAAGCGCTTTTATTATTACTTTTAACGAAATGAGGTAAGGCTCCAAAAATGGGTATAACATATCCGAACTGAACGGAAGTGCATAAGAGAACATTAGAGCAAATAGACTTCCAAAAAAGGAAATGATTCTTTAATCTACCTTTAATAGCTACAGCTGAGCACAAAGCTAGTTGCTGTGACAATATAGAATCGAAAGAAAAAATACCTTTCGCTGTAAAAGCACACCGATCACTGACACAGAGCCCAGCTACCGCAGCGTCGACCAAACTGCTACTGCTGTTGGCTGCTTCCGGCTTGGTTTTTGGGGCAATTGGAGACAAAATGGCCGCTGTTCCCACACAAGAAACAGAGGTCTTTCTCGTTGGGGATCCGCTTGGGGCCTCCAAACACCCGCCGAGGACCGGAGCCCCCCCGGCCTCGGCGCTGCTGAAAGGGCTGAGAGGAGCCCCCGGCTCGAAAAGTACCAGAAGAGACGCCCCCGGCGTTCTGGACACACGCAGACAGACCTAAAACTAAAGATTCAGCAGTACTGAGGTTGAGGGATTTGGACTTTTTCAAAGCGGAAGCCGTCTTAAATCCAACAGAGTCCCGCAAAATAATTTTCTTTTTGTGGTCCGAAAAGCGTCTTTGAAGACGACGTAGACGTTTTACCGCCTTCCCAAGTTGGGAGCCACGTTTCCGGTAACGCTTAACAGTCTTGGAAACTTTCTTCAAAAGTTTGGTGGATTCTTCCAGAAACTCCAAATGAAGATAGTTAGAAGCATACCTTAAATCCGCCTTCTTACTCTTACGCTGTTTTGAGAAGGAATCGGAGTCAGATGCAGAGAGACTGCGACGCCGCTTGGAAGGAGAGCGGGAGCGGCTACGGCCGCCACTAGACGAAGAGCTGGTTGAGGAACGGCGGCCCCGATTGGAGGTGGGGGAGGCCGATCGAGCCTGATCCGCAGGAGTGGTTGAACGGGATCTATGATCTCGACTACGAGCCATACAGAAAAAGAGCCAACAAAAGCATTAAAGGGAGGCAAAAATTGTCTCGACTGTGAGTGAACAATAGGCGTAACTGATTAGGAAATTAGCCGTTGTCAGGCTATAGACAATATGCAAATGAGCATTGTGCACTAACAGAACTAAGTTGTTGATTTGCATAATGTGCTTATATCTTCGCTGCGCTACGATATAACCATCCATTTTAAATGAATAATCGGCAAATTTTGCTATAAAACTTGCAGGAAGCTTATTTAGCCTGAGTGTGACATCCAGCATAAATAAAGCAGGTTTCATAAAGACACTTTCTCAGCATTGCTATTCTCGGCAATGCCTTTCTTGGCAATGCAATTTATGATTCTTTTACTTTCTCGGCAATGCAAGACATGAACGTTGACCTTTCTCGGCAATGCAATTCTCGGCAATGCCTTTCTCGGCAATGTGCATTCTCGGCAATTGTAATAAAGTGGATAGGATCAGGGTTCCAAATTCCACAACAGTCTATCACGACTGACTCTGGGTATCAACCACTTCGAGTACACGGAAGGTCGACTCGTTTATCGGTGAGGATAAACTTAGGCACAGGATCTTCGGAAGGTGATTTGTCCAGAACCAAAGATTCCTTGCGGTCAACCTGGAAGGGGTCTAGGCGTGAGTTCGTTTGAAGAGGGCAGGGATCCAAGGGATATCAATAGCAAGCGGGGTCGACACTTGCTGTTTCTGGATAGATGAATCAGGTCTGTATCAAAGAACACTGATTGAGAATCTTGATTGCCAAATCAAGATTCTGGAACGCTGATGATGATGTCTTTGTCAGGACCAAGGGTTCACTTTAGTCACTTACTTGTACAGGGGCGATGAATCCAAATCCTGATCTGAACCGTATGTCCCAGCGAATGGATTCAGTAATGAACACAACAATTTAATAATGATAACTACAATCTTAACAGGGTTACCAATGTCAAGTAGTTTACCGGAGTTGCCAGTATGAGTTGCCAGTATTTGATTTACCCGAGTTATTAATGGTTGATAGGGACAAGGTTCCGATAGTTAAACTCAGTTCTCCTATATTCCTCTTTCTTTTCTTTTCTAACTAACTATCAAAGTATTAGGCCTATTACTAAACCCTATATGCTTGTGTTCGTGTTAATAAGTTATGATTCTTTTTCCGTCCTCCTTACCAAGGACAATGGATCATTAATAAACAAAACTACTAAACCGTTTAAATTAACCAAATTAAAGGGGTTAGTAGTACAAGATTTCCGGTCTTTGGGTGAGCCCGAAATGCTAGTAACAATAGCACTTTCGGATGCTATATGGTAACCAAGGGTCAAACACAAGGGGGATCCGGTTGGGGAAGTTCCTGGTCCGTTTATGGGATTAGTACAACTATAGCTTAATTTAATCTCTTCGTTAATCGTCTACTTCCGAATGACTTGAAAGAAAACCACCAAACTAGTTAGACCCAGGGACAGGGGGTAACAACCCCTTCAATAAGGCTGATGATTAGCTCAAAAAGATTCATCTTTTGAATTGAAAGAGAAAGAATCAATTTAGAGTAGTTGAAAACAATGTCAAGTTCGCTTTGTTAGGTTTTAGGTCCCACTATCGATTCTGGTGCTGTCCTCGTGACCGTCCCTGCCTTAACCTTCTCAAAATAGTCTGATCTGATTCCCAATGTACCTTAGGCAACTGATTCTGATCCACAAATTGTTCACTGCGTACGTCCTTCTCCGGACTGACAACCAAATTAATTATCTATCAACTATGATAGCACTGAAGCTCCAAATACGGACAGTCTAAGCGATGATTCCGGCAGGATCGACGTGAATTTCCGCACCTGAATCAAATGGGTTAAAACCCATTAGTACAAATTATAGGTGCGGGATTCGAACCCAGTGTCGAATTATGAAATTCACAGGCACTTCAGTAAAGTTGACATTTCCTGCATTTGATTTAAGAGAACATGATAATATTGTTGCATAAAATCAAAAGTATCCCTTTGTATGGTCCACAAGGTAGTAAAATTATGAACCACTTTTGAAAAAACATTTGACAATTGGGCCTCTATCATAGTTAAATCAAATTGTGGAGAATTTGATGAAGTGACTGACTCAGGCGGGTCGGAGCCAAATACGGTAGGGTCCACCCCCCCCTTTTGAAGCTTCGCCACCAGCCAGATCAGAAACCACTCCGACTTGAAATTGAGTCAGAATTTGATGAACTTGCTCGGCAGTAACTCCATGTGAAGCCGGAGCCGCCCTCCTAGGAGAAGAACGTGCAGCAGGAGCTGAAACCCCCGAATCCGAGGCTCGTACAAAATTTTGAGAGAGTTCCGGAACACCTGCATTTTGGATGTGTACTGTACGTTGGTATGGGGCCGGGGTTGTAGTAGTCGGAGCTGAAATTGGCCTTGGCTGAGAATTTTGTCCTCCCATATAGCCAACCTGATTTCCCAAGTTTGATGGATGTGGAAGGACCGGGGCAGAAGCAGAAAATTGAACTGGGGGCGGGTTGGTAGGTAGGGGGGTGTACTGTGACAAAAGAGGAACCGGGGCATAATTTATGGGGGGATATTGCTGCTGGTATACCGGTAATCCAAGATATTGAACGGGGTAATTATTTGATGAGTGGGCCACATGATCAACCCTCTCAGGTGGGGGACGGTTTTTATAATTTGGGGGGGCCTTTGAGGGGTATCGTTCCCAACAATTTTCCGGTGCGTGACCGCTTTTTTTACAGTATTTACACGGGGGCTTTTTCTGTTTTTCTTCCTCCCACTTACTCAAGGCTTCCTGGATATGTTGTTCAAACCAATCTTTTAATTCACGAAAACCCATGCGAGCAGCTACCACCTCCAAATTAGACTGGGAAGTAGAATCTGAACTTTTTGAGGACTGGCTTTTTTTGTCGGTGCCCCCATCTTCGACGTAATAGACTGGCAGGTCATAGGAGAGAGTGTCTCCCTCCGGTGGGCGGGCCTCCCGAGACTCTAAACGATCAATGACCCGACGGACATCTTGCATAGTGGGTCGCTCATGGAGAAAAAGAGAAGCCAAAGCTGAAGCAAATTTATCGTGCACCCCCGCAAAAAGTTGTTGAACACATTCTTGTCCCACAGGTCGAGGGCCATCGCTTGTAATTCAGAAATATAATGGCGAACCGATTCGTTGTGATGCTGCTTTCGGTGTGCAAAAGCCGAAAGCCGCTCCCGCAACGAGAGTTGTGGTTTTGGAAATTGCGATATGATTAAATCCAAAAATCTTGAATAGGACTCGACGACCTGTGGGCCACAGCGAGAGGCAAAAATTTGAGCTTTTCCTGTTAATTTGTTCCAAAGGAGGCGCCCCCACTGGTCCTGACGAACTGCATGAACTGCCACAGCCGATTCAAATTGGGGTAGCCAGTCTTCAAAGTATGCGTATTTTGGGTCATACCGAGGGACATCCCGCAAAACTTCTAGATAGCAACGAAAAAGACCCGTATCAAATTTTGGAACTGAAATGTCAGTAGCTTCCATTGTGTTTGGGGTAGGGTGTCGAGGACTTTTTGGGATTCCCGGCTTTTTACCCACATTATTGACTGAATAATTTGTATGGGTACCCACAGATGAAGGTGACCCAGAAAATTTTGAGGGAGGAGGTGAATTTGAATTTTGTTGAGAAGGGGGAGGGGGAGGTGGTGACTGTTCACAGGCCTGACGCGGCTGGGCAGGCGCCGAAGGAGGCCCCGCGACAAAATCTTGCTGTACTGAGGGCGAACCTCCCGAAGAAGGGGCGCCCCCAGCAGGAGCCAACGCCACACCTTTACCTTCCCTCGGGGAAAGCGCGGGTGTGCGCTGCTCTTGCTGCCGCGGAACTTTAGCCGGCCCTGCAAGGCGATTTTCTGAGACATAGTCAGCCGCGCAAGCACGCGAGGCCACCATCTCCGCCATATAGTAGGGGTTATTAGGGACCTGCTGTGGTAAAAGTGGAGGGACTTGTAATGGGGCAAATTTTGTTGGGACCCTTCCCACAAATAATTATTATCCAGTTCCCGAATTACTGGATTTTCGAAAACTTGTTGCTCCAGTTGGTCATAATTGAAATTTGCTGGAGTACGTATAAAATATTGGCCCTCGGAATGCTGTAAAGTTGGGGTTGGTAGCGCAGTTGTGGCAGTTGCTGCTGCATATGGGGCTCCGGGGCTGCAATTTGAATTCCTTCATACAAATGTTGGCCGTAGGACCCCGGATGGACAGGGTAATAGCGTGGATCACCTTGGTTCAAAAAATTTTGGTTGGCCAATTTTTCTGGGGAAGCCAAAGGTGGATTTTGAGAAGCAGGAGGGGGGACTTGTAAAGGTGGAGGTGGGGGAGGCTGTGTGTGGTACAAAGGTGGGGCAGAGGGACCCCCATGACAAATTGGGGTTTTTTGAATTTGAACGTAAGAAGGGGCGGTCTGTTGATTTGGTAACAAATTTCCGTACTGGTCCCGGAGAAAGGTGATCCCACCCATGTGTGAAGGCCGGGACATTTGAGTTGTGGACCCGTTTACGTACGTATTTTGAGAATTTTGAGAATTTTGAGAGTTTTGAAAATTTTGAAAATTTTGAAAATTTTCCCCAGAACAGAACGGGCTGGGGTAAATACGTAGAAAGGGGGGGGGGGTATGGGATCCCCTCCAGTTTGGATCATGACCACCGAATTTTGACTGTATGCAGAATCATACACAGATCCTGCTTCGGAATCACCACCCGAATTAGGAGGGGGTTGGCCACCCGTAACTGGAATTTGGGCAGGTTGAAAAACCCCATGGTTTTGCGGGGGCGCCCCCCCACCAGCCTGTTCAGGAGAAAGACCCACACCATCTCGAATATTAGTAGAATTTTGGGGTATTCTTGGCTGAGAATACGTATTTTCGGGGGGTGCCGATGATTTAGGGGGGGCTTCCCCCGAACCCAACAAGGCAGAAACTACTTCTTTGGCTGCCTTGGCAGCATCAAACCGGGGAGAGATAAAATTGTCGAAATCCCGTCGAAAATTTGAATTTTCTGAATGTTGGGGGGAAGTGGGTTTTTCTACAGGCTGGGGAGTAATTTGTGAGGGTGCAGGAACTGACCCCCCCAAACGTTTTTACCCGGGTCTCCCTCTGGCTCTGTGTATAATTCTGCTCTTAATTTTGGGGAGGGACGGCCCTTGTAGGTTGGGAGGGGCGCAAGTTTGATAGGTGTAACTCAGTGGGTCCCCCCCAAGTATTTTGCAGAGCACCAGAAAAATTCCTGGAGGTTTTCCCTGTGGGCAAAATTTCTCCAGCAGTAAAATTACGTCTGGTGCGAGGGGGGGGGGGGGTAGGAGGGCGGACACTCCCCCGAAAAATTGTAGGTGAAGGGACTGAATTTTGGGGGGGGCCGATTTTCCGAATTTTCTGGTTGAGAAAAATCTTGATTTTGGGGGTGGGGAAGTTCCTCCTGTAATTGATCGAATTCGGAATTTGGGGATGGCGACGAAATTATGATTTGGGGGGGGTGCAGATTGAGGAATCTGCAAGCTAAAATGGGGTGGATTATTTGAAAAATTCTGGGGAGAGTTTACTGAATTTTGGGGGAGATTCTGAGAATTTTGGGGGAGATTCTGAGAATTTTGGGGGGAATTTATGGGGTTGTGGGGGAAATTCTGAGAATTTTGGGGGAGATTCAATCCCACCAACACCTCCACTGAGGTACACCTACGCACACCTACAACATTTTCAGACCCCCCAACAGCCCCAAAATTTTGGGGGAGATCGGTAGAATTGTGGGGGGGGTTCTGGGAATTTTGGAAAAAATTTTGGAAGTTTTGGGGGAGATTCTGTCCCCCCACCTCCCCTACTGACAACCGTGCGGATACGCCCCCAGCCCCAGAAATTTGGGGGGAGGTTGAACTCCCCGACTCCGTCCCCCCCAAATTTGTAGATCGACGTTTTTGAAAAAATTGTTGGTTTAAAAAGCTATCTGAAGTTTCGGGTGCTTGCCCGGTTGGTAATTCGGAAAAAAGTCGGGCAGTGCCGTCCCGCAATTTTTTGAGGTAGCGAGTAAGCCGGGGGAAGAATCAGACATATTTACTCAAAGTTACGGTCGCCAGTTTGTCGAATTATGAAATTCTGTATATAATTTGTATTATCCGAATAAAGATTAGAGGTTCGAGTAAGAGTGTGTAACATGTCTGATAGTTCCCTACTTAATCGCTAACCTATTTGAGCAAGACGGCACAACCCCTAACTAAAATTTGTCACAGATTTACTTTTAACAAAAAAATGCCAAATACCGAATTTAACAAAACAGAAACCAAAACATTCTTACAATAATACTAGAAAAGGGGGCAAGCACTTCAATAACAAAAGTGGACAGAAATTACTAAACACAAACCTTTAGAATAGAGGGGAGGGTTTTCCCAACCCGACCAAAGAATCCAGAAATGAGCCCCCAAAAATAAATGGCGAGCAGACGAACGGAAAACCGACCGAATAGCATGGGCTCAAGTTCGAGACTGAAAAGATCACGCGCCCAATTTTTGAAAGAAGACGAATTAGCTATGTGCGGCCTTGGACCGCACACAGAAGAGTCGTTTAGATTGATTTGCATAAATTTAGCACTCACTTTTGCATAATTTTAAAGTGAAATCAAAGGGGATATTCTACACCAGCAACCAATTTGGCTTTCTGAGCTTGGAATAAACTTGTATGAGTCGAACTGTTATGAGAATTTGGGACTTAAGCGGATTAGCACAAGTTCTGAATGATTTGAGTAAAATTACAATACTTAAAATCGGTTTTAAGCAAAACGCTAGTTTTTGAGACAATTTCTTGCGCTCTTGTGCAAGAAATTGCACTTTCGATGTGAAGTTGTGATTTCAACTTGATTTCTCTTTGTACAGTCTGCTTCTGTACGATTAAAACCTATTACTCGAAATTGATACACTTTTGGGCCCTTTTAACAGCAGATAGGTACCCACTCACTCGGCTAACACGAGAAGCATTAATTTGGTTAAAGAGATCAAATCTAGGGCCTTTGTCTTTTCCAGGTCCTAGCAAGGAAGGTAACAACTTCCTATCTTTGCTACGTGTTACTTAATTAGAAAGCGATTTGCACGTGAGTTTGATGAAAACACAATACTTGAATGTAGAGCTTTTAGCTTCGCGAGTTTAAGTAAGGAAGGTAACAACTTCCTGTTCTTAACAAACATTAGCAAGTTAAAAGAGAGTTAACGCACAAATTTCACGAAAACGTTATAATTTAACGTAGAACCTCTTATTCTTTACTAGGTTCTACCAACGGAAGGAACCCTTATTTTGCGAGTATCGAATATTGAAAACTAGACAAACTCATAAAACTGATGATTTTGGCCTTTATCAGAAGATGGTTCCGGTACCCTATCCATAGTACTTACGTAATTAATTGTTAATTTACTTATTTCAGGTATATTATCAATTATTGCTTGATATTAGTTAAAATTGCCAGAGTGTTGAAGCCTATTATTGCCATTTGTGGATAATCAACACAGATGAGCTTCATATTAGTCATAAAATGAGCAAGGTTGATTTTTCAACCTTGCTAACCTGTACGTAACGGGGTTTGATTAGTTTTGCCTTTGAACGTGAACACCGACATGAAATAGTGTTAGGCCGCGGTTGCGGTCATTATTAGGAATGAAACATACATAAGACATGGCTAACTTAACTACGAATGGCAATAACAGCGTGTTCTGACCTTAGAAACAAAGACACAGCGAATATAACTAGAAACTGCGTTCACTATAGCTTAATTTGTATTAATTTGGCAATGAGACCGACCATTTGATAGATTCCTGTTCTTGCGATTCGTCCGCACTCTTGACAAAGAGTGGCTTACGCGGACGAATCGAGGATATCCAGATTCAGACTGGTGAGAGCCTAATACGGAGTCCCCGTGACTCTAGGTCCTATAGCCCTAACCTCATTTGCATATTTACTAAACTGAGCCTAAACCTAGGTTTCCTACGTAACCATGTATTCACAAGCTTCCAGACATACATACAAGACTTGCAACCTAAAACCACATTATTTATTACCTTTTCCTGCGTACTATAGAAATCCTAGCGTAATATTGGTACTCCATACGGATCATGCACACAGAGAATCATTAACCATTTGGACGGTCACTTGCTCGATTACAACGGACAACTACATTACATGAAATATTCATACAAAGATCCTAGGTAATCTAATATTGAACTACGTAACCCTATTAGCTAATTAAACACAATTAAGCAACATTTAGACAATACTTAAATTGATGACCACTTATGCAACGTTTAGACTAGAATACACTCGTATTAACAGAAACGCAATCATTCATACAAATCACACATACACTTCATTCCCGTTTAAGATCTGAGTCTTAATCACTCCAGCGATGCTCCCAACCTTCATCGAACAGAAGGAGTTTCCGCGAGTCAACGCGCATACAGTCATAAAGGTCAATATACAATGCCATTCATACAATTCATATATACACAAACACACAATTTCTTAGGTAAGTACTTATCTAACTAATCCTGAAAACAGACATAATTAAAACAATCTAAATGAAGTCTAACTCTAATTAAATTAATTAATGATCTAAGTGACCTACGCTCCTAGCTATTATTTTAAACGTACTAAATTAACTGAATTTAAACGAGAATTTGTTATGAATTTTGGGTATCTAAAACTCAGTTTATAGCGCGGACTTTTGGCAATTTCGAGAACTTTGACATTTTGGAGAAAGCCGTCTGAGTAATGATTGCCAAGCAATCATTACTAAACAAAAACTACTATTATTAAACAAAACCACTAACAATAATTAAATTAATTAATGGGGAAGCCGGTCATTCCCCGTGAAACCCTTGATTATTAATAATGTTTAAAGACTAATTGTTTTAACATTCAGATTTGGAACTTGTTTCGCTTTTTTATAACCTAATAATTTTGACACCGACCTACGACAAACAATTACAGAATACAAACAGTGATTTTAGGGCTTAACAAAGCCTGAGATTAAAACAATATGGCCGGCAACTCCCAGTTGCCGGCTGTGGGGTGAGTATTGTTATTAACTAACTCAATAAAAATAGGGTCATAGCAAAGGGACCCTCTAGCTCAAACTTAGGGATTGGGTCCCCACTCAAATATCCCATATTCTACTTTTAAACCCCAAATTTAGGTCAAAAGGACCTTGACAAAAATAAGTAAGGAATGGTCGTGGCTTGACCGCAAAAATATAAATAAAAGATAACTAAATGAATGACATAATTGGAGGTGGAGGTCAGCAAACCTCGGTATATAGAGAGTGTCGGGTAGAAAAACAGAAAAACTAAAAACAGGGGCAATTCTCAAGACCTCCATCGAACAGGAGGGGTTTACATGAGCAGTTTCCCCTTTGGTTAAAATAATAAACTGATAATAAAGAAAATAACAAAATGAAATAAAATAAAATAAAAGTGGCTCAAGGCCCACGCATGCTATCATAACTAAAATTATGGCCTCAGGCCCAAAATACTGATAACAACTGGAGCTGTTTGGCCCAAAAAATGCGTATAAAATATGGCCCATTGGCCTAAAAAGACATATATAAAAGTGGCCCGAAGGCCCTAAAAAAGCATAATAATAAAAATTGGCCTGCGGCCTCAGTAATAGAAAATAAGGCCAAAAAGTGGCCGTCAAGTCCTAATATTTTTTCCTCGATCGTTGCTTTTCTTGGCCAGGCATAAGAAACCTATATGGCCCTCAGTGGTTAGTGTTCGTTGTTTAATTCTCAATTCTTTTCTGGCCCGAGGGCCAGAAAAGTCCTAGTTTTAACCTAACCGGGGAGATGCGCTTTAGTCCCCATGCAGTGTCAACTGCACTGGAGAGCGCATTAAGGGGAGGGGGAAGCAACCGCTTTCGGTTGCTCTCAAACGAACACTGATTTGAAATAAAAATTTTGGGACCGAGCTGACAGTTTTGCTGACAGCTCGGTGACAGGTCATTAGCGAAAGTTGGGCGGAATTTTGCTTTGTTTTTAAGGCAAAGCTTCTAGAAGGTTCTAGAACCTTCTAGAAGCTTGTCACCTTTTGTGTGTGGGGCGCAGCGGCGGGCTGAGCCAGCTGGCCATTAGTGGTCGAAATTAATGAGATTTTGAAATTATTGCCCCCCAACTGACCCATTTTTGATATATCTCCAGTGCCGAAACTTGGCGAAACTTTGCGAAACTTTCTTTAACATATAAACATAACCAAAGGGGAAATTTCGTGAATTTTTGCAACTTTATTGAATTAATACACAAGATATACAATTTTCTATGACTTAAAAATTACATCATAATAATCTACGTACCTATCTACTTATAACTAGCTACTTACATTAACATTATTATTATTATTAAGGGAGATAAGCCCCCTCTAAGTCCAATGACCTGGGCCAATCCTACTATTTTCTCTTCCTTTTCTTTGTTGGCCTTGTCCTCGGCCAAAAGTTCAGGTGAGGACAACTGCTAGTCCATTGGAGAAAGTGGCCTAGCAGAGGAAGAGAAAAGGAAAACAACACCTGACTGAGGTGTAGTCTGGGAGGTAGGCAACCTCCCAGACAATGAAAAAGGAAAGAAAAGGTTTGCCTTAACTTTTAGGCAAGGAAAACCAATTTTAGTACACTCCTTTTTGGAGTGATAAGATTACGACATAAAAAGTAATCTTATAAAAACATTTTCGCTCATAACTTTCTTATTATTGGGAGTTGAAAAGTCGGGTTTGGATTTTTAGAATCAGAATCAAATTCTCTTTCATATGAGCCCAAGTCATTTTCTGACTAAAAATACTAAAATTAACTAATATTTACCTAATTAACACCTAATTATTACTAATTAACCACACCTGGGCAATGGGGGGGTGGACGGGGGGTGGCCACCACAGGTCTCACATACGCACCGAAATGATACCTATATGATTTCTTGGAAGAATTGACGCACCAAAATGATATATCATTTTATAAAGATTTGGACTCGAAGCCAAATTTGACTTATTTACGCATTTGTTTCCACAAATTAGACTCTTCCATCTCCACACAGTTTTGACTTGCCTACACACCAAATTTGTTGGCATGCAAGCACGCACCTGATTTGACCTATCTACACACTGAAATATACACACTGACGCACCGAATTGGGCTTACCGACGCACCGGATTCGGCCTCTGACGCACCGAACTTGGCTTACCGACGCACCGAATTTTGCTTACCGACGCACCGGATTCGTTCTCTGACGCGCCGAATTTGACTTGCCGGCTCACCGGATTCGGTCTCTGACGCACCGAATTTGACTTGCCGACGCACCGAATTTTGCTTACCGACGCACCGGATTCGTTCTCTGACGCACCGAATTTGACTTGCCGGCTCACCGGATTCGGTCTCTGACGCACCGAATTTGACTTGCCGACGCACCGCATTTTGCTTACCGACGCACCGGATTCGTTCTCTGACGCACCGAATTTGACTTGCCAACGCACCGAATTTGGCTTACCGACGCACCGGATTCGGCCTCTGACGCGCCGAATTTGACTTGCCGATGCACCGAATTTTGCTTACCGACGCAACGGATTCGTTCTCTGACGCTCCGAATTTGACTTGCCGCAGCACCGGATTCGGCCTCTGACGCACCGAATCTGACTTGCCGGCACACCGGATTCGGCCTCTGACGCACCGAATTTGACTTGCCTACGCACCGAATTTGCCGTGATGCCAGTGATGCCGACAAACATAGCTAGATTTTTAGTATAATATTTTGTTGCTTGCTCTTTTCAGTGAAGATTGGCTTACGCTATGTTTGAATGAAAGTAGCTTATTTGTTTTTGAAAAAGTTAACATAGTGCTTTTATGTATATACTTAGTACAGCACTGACTTAATGTAGACTTGCTTGCTGGAGTCTGTCTGACATGGCCAACAGTTGAATAAAAAGTCATATGCTCTGAAATATTACAACTAGCATTTCTGCAGAAATTTATGTGTCTGTTAAGTAATAGCAAGACTACGTAATAGGCGACTGCTGCATTCATACCATTCAAGAAGTCTAATTAAAAGAAAACTTAATATATTTAAGGAAGCTACAGAAGTATAGGTTTTTCAAATGCGTCGGATACCCACCAATGACATAATCTGCAAAGTTTATATAAATTATAATTAAGAAATATTTTCTATCCGATACAGAAGACAAACCATATAAATTGAAGTTCACTAGCTCCTTAAGCAAGAGGTTGTCAAGATGATTCGTACAGTGGTACTTGTTGAACTAGTGGCAGAAGTTCACAGTTCTCTTATCAGTTAGCTTATAACTCATAATTCTTACACTGATGTTATAACCATTTGCGGACATTAGATGTGGTATGGAAAACAATAAGGAATTTGTTGTTCAATGCAGTAATGATTTGTTACATTCACTCTGTTTCGTATTAACTGC
The DNA here is from genome assembly GCA_030248195.1 of Trissonchulus latispiculum. Taxonomy (NCBI): domain Eukaryota; kingdom Metazoa; phylum Nematoda; class Enoplea; order Enoplida; family Ironidae; genus Trissonchulus; species Trissonchulus latispiculum. Next base: position 16,036 of record JASAND010022662.1, on the reverse strand, counting down.
TTTTGAATAAAAGTAGTCAATGTCCTTCCCTCTGTTTCGCATTAACTGCTTTTGAATAAAAGTAGTCAATGTTTAAATATGTGGCAGAGCCTAAGGGTCTGGGGCACAGCTTCTTTTTAACTGCTCTGCTGTAATGCTAGTTGTAATATTTCAGAGTATATGACTTTTTATTCAACTGTTGGTCATGCCAGACAGACTCCAGCAAGCAAGTCTACATTAAGTCAGTGCTGTACTTACTAAGTATATACATAAAAGCACTATGTTAACTTTTTCAAAAACAAATAAGCTACTTTCATTCAAACGTAGCGTAAGCCAATCTTCACTGAAAAGAGCAAGCAACAAAATATTATACTCAAAATCTAGCTATGTTTGTCGGCATCACTGGTATCACGGCAAATTCGGTGCGTCGGCAAGTCAAATTCGGTGCGTCAGAGGCCGAATCCGGTGCGCCGGCAAGTCAGATTCGGTGCGTCAGAGGCCGAATCCGGTGCGCCGGCAAGTCAAATTCGGAGCGTCAGAGAACGAATCCGTTGCGTCGGTAAGCAAAGCAAACATAGCGTAAGCCAATCTTCACTGGAAAGAGCAAGCAACAAAATTTTATACTCCAAATCTAGCATTTTTGTCAGCATCACTGGTGCTGATGCTGGCATCGGTGGAAGATGCTTTCGAACAGTACGGGCTACGCCTCCAAACCCCGCCCGTCTTATTCTTACTCATTGATGACTGCTACGATACCTGAAAAACTAATATTTTATAAGAGTAAAGGCAGATGTAGCAGAAGGCTAGTCTTGCAGATGTAGCCATTGATAAAATATACCATATTCGCTATAAGCAAATATAATGAGCAATAAGCGAATATAACGAGCGAATAAGCGAATAATGTTACAACAACTGGCCATACTTTATCTCATTAATTGGTTGCGGAAATGCTCTAAATTAATTCCCGGGAGTAGTCTCAACTGCAAAAATTCTTCAACTTCTGGGGGGACACTGCCCCCCAGACCCCCCGTAGTTTCCTTCGTGAGTTTAATGTTTAGTTTTCATAACCTTAGGTTAAATAATTGAATGATTGCAGCTTTCTGTAAATAGTCAATCGACTATCCACAGTGTTATTTTTTCAAATAAAAGCTTGTGGTCTGAAATTACGCGCCAAAACATATAGTACCCATTTCGAGGAAAACGCACCGGATTTCCACCCCCCGTCCGAGAAAAAGTCTGCCCAGGTATGTAATTAACCCTACCTAACTACGTACTTAGCTATTTCATACCTAACAGTGAACCATCTTCTAATATTTGCTATTTTTACTGCCAATTTCCATTTTATGGGGAATTTTACGACTAAACTTCGGCTTAATTGCACACATAAACCTTCATATTTTTGAGTTTACAGCTTCCTATTAACTAGTATGCTAACAATAGTGTTTGTATTACTTTTACGGAGAGGACTGTACTCGACTCAATTATGGACAACACTCATTAATTCGTCTAAGTTTAGTTTACTTGTCGATTTCGTCTTCGTGTGGGAGTAACAACTCCACTTATTAAAGGAATTCCGACTGAAATACTCCTTTTACACAATTCCTAGATTAGTATTGTTAATAAGGCACACGTTAGTAGGACTGAATTAATCCTAAAATCATAATTAAAACTAAAATTAGTCCTAATCGAGAATCAACCTTGGGCCCTATTGATAAACTTTTTTTGATTTCTGCTGAATACTGGCAACTCTAGCTAGACAAACATAAGACAATCTATACAATTATTGCTTGGACATTACTTGATAAATACATTCCATGTTGATGATCTTCGTTCTTCTTCATAGATCCATGGCATAAGAATCCTTCCTTGCAGATTGATTATTTTGGAATACTTTTAGACCAATTTTGGTTACTTTTAGCATCTTATTTTATTAATTCCATTACACAATGCAGTTCTCGGCAATGAATGTTACCCTTTTCTGCTTCGTTATCCTAACAAGAATAGTTCTTCCTAAGGTTGACTTTGTTGCGTCGGCTCTCCAACCAATCATCATAGCCGAACCTGAAACCGCTTCTCGTAGCCGTTTGGTTTCATTTTCTCATGCCAGTTTGAGTTCGTTGCCGCTGTGAACTATTTTCTGATATTCTCCTTGATTTTCATTTAAATTCATCTAAAATGTAGTGTTATCTTGACAAACGATAAACGTAAATTGTACTCTCGTGTAGGAACCTCGATTCCTTAGCTAATTTTCACAATCAAAAACTGAGCGCAAATTCTAGTCAGTCTCACATATGATACGGAGGAGTGCGGTAGGGTTTTGTCCGATTTCTATAGTAAGTGGTCCCGGCCAGCTGTTTCGTGGGAGTCTTTGGGGACTTACCCCCTTTTCTTCTTTGGGGAACCTTAGGTTTGTATTTTGTTTCTTTTGTATTTTATTGTGTATTGGCTATTGAAACTTTGTACCACTTTGAACTGTAAAATCCTGTTTTCTCGTATTTCTGGCAAATTTATAATTTTGTTTAAAACCCAATAAACTCACGGTACTAAAATAGATTGCCGGCGCGTTTGTAGTTGTTTAGGGAGTAGGCGAGTTAAGGACGAGGTTTGACATGCACACACTCTAGGACCTGTGATTCTTCTTTAATTTAAATCTAGTCTTTATTGAGACAAACCAAATCTTTACAACTGGCGACCGTTCTTTCAGGAGAGTAGCATGTCAGACTCGTCTCGCCCGCTTACTCGCTATTTGAAAAAAATTCGAGACGAAACAGTTCGACTTTTTTCGGAACTCTCCAAATTCTCAAGCGCCAGAAGTTTTGGACAGTTTTTTGAACCGCCATTTTTTTCTCCCACAAAGTCTCCCACAAATTTGGGGGGGCGACAGCATGGGGGAACGGGGGGATTGCCTCCCCCCAAAATTTACAAAATCTGACTCCCCCATACAGTTCAAATCCACTTCCCCCCCACCCCCACAAGTTTTGGTTTCGTCTCCGCCTGTGTTACAAAATTCAGTGGTACATTTTTCCGACCCCCCCCCCACCCCCAAAATTCTGAACCCCCCCACCCCCCAAAATTTTGAATCTCCCCACCCCCAAAATTCTGAACCCCCCACCCCCAAAATTTTGAATCTCCCCACCCCCAAAATTCTGAACCCCCCACCCCCCAAAATTTTGAATCTCCCCACCCCCAAAATTCTGAACCCCCCATCCCCCAATTTTTCAGTGCAGCTGCAGCGGCCAAAATTTTCCCGTTCATCAACATCTATCCAACGTATTGACGGCCCGCGGCCCGCCTTCTAAGTATGTAAAATTTATTACTAAGATCACCAAGGATCTCGCTAATCTGGCTGAGGATACGGTCAACAAAGTTTGGGCTCACTCTCATAACCAGCCTCATAAAGCCCCGATGAACCGTCAGGTCATCTGGTTCAAAGGCCCTAATGCTATGGCCTCCAATATGTGGATCGTTCAACCCGATCCTCTGTCAAATTCGAAGGACCCCGTCTACATTCAGTGGGGGGAGGAGGAGTTTGGTACTTCTGAGCAGCTGTACCACTGGCGTAAGTTCGAGGACTGGTTCGGTATCAAGGAACCGGCCCGGGTCGTGGCCTCCATAGAGTGTCCCTTCCAAGCCAAATACTTGGCTGAGGAATTTGTGGCCAAATGGATTCCGAGAGAATCCGTTTTGCGTCAAATGTGGCACGCAAAAACGGTTCCGGGTTCCTTGGTTCGAGCACTCATAATGCTTGACGGTATCCGGGCCAAAGCGGCCTCTTGTCCTCAATTTCGCCGTTGGCTGCATGATACCGGCGTAGCCTACCTGGTCGAAGCAGTGCCGAATGACCTCTACTGGGGTTGTGGCTACGATGCTTTAGAGCTTCAGGCCATGCCACCGGCCCGCCGCCGCGAAGTTCTTTCTGATCCCAAGCCAAAAGGGCAGAATTGGATGGGCAAAATTTGCATGATCGTCCGGCGAGAGCTTTTCCCCCAGCTTCCTCATGAGCTGGCTGTCCGAGAAGCTGAGCAGAACCTCCGGGAGGCTAAGTACCCTGCACCTTTGTAACTTGTTCGTGTGCATGCGGCGGGGTGGGATATTTCTGTGGCCCGTGCGTGCGTGGGGGGGGGAATATTGTTGTTACGTATTCAATTGTGTATTGGGGGACTTGTTCTTTGTTTCTTATACGTGATCTAACAACTATTTTGATACAAATTCGGTTTATTTCTCTTCAAATATGTTTTCTTGCTCTTTATAAAAGCATTCTCTTATTTGAATTTTCATGCTCTCAACATTTCAATTACAAATTGAGTGTTCTTTTCAAAGCGAATCAAATTTTGTGAATTCTTTTACATATTTTATTTTTATCTCGCGTACCACTACTTACTCTATTTTACCAAAATTTTACCTTTTTAACTTTTTACTTTAAATCAGCAATAGTACTGAGGTTTTTCTGCCGTCCCGTATCTCGGCGGGTCCGTGGTTGCTCGTCGCCTGTGTCTGGCTTATGGCCGGGCAAGGGTGGGCGGTCAACCCCGGACCGGCATCTTAGATTCCGTAGTTTATCTTTTCGCTTTCTTTGATTTCGGCGCAGTCTACGGTCGCTGGTTGTCTGGATACTCTCCAGGCTGCAGTTGCCGTAGGCTCGCGTCCTCTCTTCCTTAAATTAATCGGGCCCTTTATGATGTGTTGTATAGGCCCATGTGCCTTATATCTGTGACTTGTGGCCTTTGTGCCTTATATGATGTTATTTTTCTACTGTAGGCCTCGTGCCGTATGTTACTCCCCATATATTATGTCGTATTTACTCCTTTTTTGTTTGTTTGTTGTTCACTGTAACATACTTTACTCTTCCCTCCCCCCCCAGTCCCCCAACGGCGGCGAGTTCCCCTTTCTGCTACTATTTATGCTGTGTAAATTTTTACGTCCTTATGATTATGTTAGGACCCGGAGGATTCCGTTGTTAACTACCGGTTTACTGTCCGGTAACTAAACCGGCACTTAAATGGCGAATCGAATGCAGGTTCTTAAGTCGCTCAATTAGTAGGGGCAACTCGCTCGTATAGAAAAGATAAACCCTAACTAAAGATGCCCTAATTAAGATAAAAAGAAGGCATAATTTAATATAGAACTTACAGATTGATTTAATGGGCAAAATGTGGATGGCAGTAAATACAGATCTTGGCCAATCGGCCCGACTATACAATACCAGAAAACGATAATTAGACCAAATCGAATCGAATGAATGGACTGAAGAATGCTTCCGTTTATATAGCCCCAATTTTGATGACAATTTGGAATATGCAAATTAGATATGCAAATTAGATAGCTAATATTGCAAAGCCAGTGTTGTTACACAAAAGGAATGAAGAAACTAAAGTAATTTAGGGTGGATAACAATTAGTAAAGTAGGTTTTTAACAGCATCCCCCTGGAAATAATTTTAGCGCCTGATAAAATTCCAAGATAACGAGAGTGCTACCGTAATTCAAGTAAAGAATAAAAAGTAAGCAAAGTCCCATTTCCAACTCCGTATGAGCGGATCTAAACCGTGCAACACCGTGCGGTGCGCCATTCAGATGCCCACATAAGAGTGAAAGAAAGAACTTCAAAAGAAAGAAAGATTGGTAGCTAATGGTAATCAAAGTACAAGTAACCTCGAAAAGTAGGTGTTAGATGTTTCACATTGAACGTAAAGTTGATAGCAATATTAGACTAACTGTAAATCCAATTTAGAAAAACAAAAGAAACGTAAGTTCACTAAGAAGAAGAAAGATCCCACAATAGAAAAACAAGTACCCTAGAGCCATTATTAAATAAATCCACACAAACACACAAAACCACAACACACACAAATCAATCACACTTACAAGTACTTAAACTGGCCAGACAATACAATACTTCACTGCTTTACAGGGGTAATATACGACAGATATTCAGTCAAAACATACAGTCATACACAGTCAAAAACAATACAAGTTACCTTTACAACGATTTCAATACATCTTAACTTTACAACAGTGAAAAAGAAAACAAACAAATATAGGTTGATAATGGATCTTATTACATGACATTAAACAGTGCATTTTATAAGATAAATGTAGCTTACGCTAACAGTACAAAATTCAGTTACTATACAGCACAAAGAAAAAACAATACAGACTAACCTTTAGATTCACAAATTCAACAGATAAATATAAAGAGCAGAACAGAAACTACCGTATCAGTACAATCCATTCTAACTCAACTCTTGGACCTTGGCATAAATGCCCTTAGCATCAATGAATTGCATTACCGAAATGGTAGTTTAAAAGAAAACAAATTTCAACACAACAAACAAACCTAAATAAACCCTAAATAATCCTAACTTAAAGATCCATAATAAGAAAATTCAAGAATTTAGTTTGTCCGAAAGATAGCAATTTTCAAAGTTACCTAAACTCACACAACTAAACCACAAATACAACTACAAATATCAATTTACAGATTCATCCCCTGGTGAAAAATACGAGTACCCACGAGTAACAAACACAAAACAACACATATTTCCTGACAACACCAATAATAATTCCAAAAGCTATACAAAATCAAAACTACACAAAGAAAGATAGACAGAAAAGAGAAAATATCTACGTTCTAACTACAGACAAAAAATAAAGCACAAAATTTAAAGACTATTATCAATGGCAGTTTAACAGTTCGTAAAGATGATGGCTGATGTAAGCCACTGGGTGCTTGCTGCAATCCGTCAAGGCTTTACTCATTGAGCAATTGAGCACCGATGGAAGGAATGCACTCAAGATGGAATATATAGCTGCATAGCTGAAAATAAAGCATTCACAACCATAAAAATACTCGTAATCAAACTAAGAGATTCAATGCCTTTTAAAGATAGAGTCGATAGAAAAGAGAAAAGATAGAGATAGAAAAGAGAAAAGAATTTCTAAGGTTTTACAAAATCATGTTTTTACAAATGACTAAAGCTTCACTCAAAAAACTACTTAATTACACCAAACACATAAATACATCTGGAGTACCCTTTTTGTCCGAGCTTTTAAACTAAATTCAAGATAGAAAAGAAAAGAAGGTTTACAAAAGATAAGAGCTACTTTACACCGAAATGGCTTGAGCTGAGTTAGGTGTTAAAAATAAGATAAGTATACTGCTCTAATCTACTGCCAAAATTACAAAGCAAATATAAAATACAGTGAAAATACAAAGACAAACATAACGTAATTAAGAATAAAGAAGCTTTATAACCGTTCAACTAGAAATTCAAAATTGAAAAGTTCAGAATTCAAAAAGCAAAATTACAGAATTAAAGAATACAGAAGTAAAGAATTAGCTTGCTGGTACAGAATACAGAACAAAAAACAAAAACAAAAACCTAGCTACTGAACACACATATTTATAGACGCTGGCATCTTATTTTTATTGGTCCTTTTAATATATGCAGGACTCGTTTTGCCTCTTTTTAGATGCCTTCATTTTCTCTGCGTCATATTTACAGCATTATTCTTTTTATGGGCTTTTTGCTGTATATGCATATTAATACTGATAACAACAAAGACAAAATACAAAATGAAGCAGAATACTTAAATGCCAATTTAGTATATAATCGAAAAACAGTAACTCTGATTAATCATGATTAATACAGAAAAACAAAACCAAAATTGACTAACAGTACAAAAGTGACTTCTCGCAATCCGTGCGCACAAAATACTAAACTTGACTAATAATAAACCGTATGTAAAAGTGACTATGCACTATCCGTACTAGCAAAATACTAACAAATATGACTATAGCAAGCTAATTCCAAAGTAGTATCACTAAAGTAGTCTTCGAAACAAAATAATGAGGCGTTTTAGGAATGCACGTATAGAATAAGCCTCTGAAGATAACTTCTTCTTCTTCTTCAACACGACAACAAAAAACAAAATAACTAATAAATTGCTTGCTTTTAAATGACTTCCAAGACTTCAAAGTAGTAAATTAGTAAAACAACTGCTTTAGTAAAAAAAATTCCACAAAAGTAAGCTTTCAAGTAATTCAGAATAACGATTAGCAAAACTAGTTCAGAAATAGGACGAAAGTAAAAAAAATGAAAAACAAAATACAAGCGATACACGCTACCAGAGGACAGCACTAGTCCTATGTATATACGACTAGGAGCATTGTGGGTAGCTACGTACTATGTGAAGGAAATCTTGCACTTAGCACGCAAAAATAACGATATACAACCCGATGACCGTAAAAAATAATACCACTTTTATACGTACATCTGGTGTATACGTATATCTAATATCATAATCCAATTACAGAGAAAGGTGATGACAAAGCTCGTGGCTGAGAAGTAATAATCACATCGGACTCTTCCAAAACAAGTCTATTTTCCTTATACGTATGGGTATCTTGCTTCAGCTTAATATCATAATCGCTTTTTTCCATATCTTCAGCACTTTGTTTGCCCTTTTCATCATCAAATAATAAATTCAAACCATAATCATCCTTCTTAGGGGCAATAGTCAACACAGTTCCCATAAAAGCTGAAGTATCACTCATTGGGCCACTATCCGTAAGAGCTTCGTCTGATTCCATTTTGCTCCTGCCATTCTCTAACTGTTCAAAAGAATCTTCACTTGTTGGTAATACGTATACTTCCATAGTTAAATGCCTTCCAGGGAAATCAGGATCAGGGGCACGTATCCACTTTGTTTCCAACTCTTGCTCTTCCTTCAGACTGTCATTCCGTTTTGGTTTTCCAACAGTGGGCTGATGACTTAATACAGGTTGCAGGGTTTCATCATCAATGGAATGGTCGATATCGATTCCAGTAAAATCCATACAAGGGTCATAGTATTCCAAATCTTTCACAGCAACAGATATGCCATCATTGAGATCATTATATCCTGAAGAAGTTGCTTCATAACCCTTGTCCAAATGATCAGACTCCAGTGAACATATGGTCGAATTTGAACTGGTTGAAACCTGAGACCTTGAACATGAAAAATTCTGATCTTGGCAGTTTTTGCCCAGACTATCTGTCTGCTTCGAAATACCATGGAAGTTATCAAAATTATTCGCAGAAAATCCGTTGAAACCAGTGGATTTTTGTTTAGGGTTGTATGGCCAGTTTTTGGGGGTCAAAAACGTACATTTTCCAAAATTTCGACCAAAAGATGCAAAATTCGAGGGATAAGAACGTGAAATTCTGTTCGAGCGCATCGCGCTTGGCCTAAGACTACTGTTCATTTGGCTCTGAGGGCCCAATCTTACAAATCGACCAGAAATAGTTTGAGATTTGGGACAAATCGCATTATAGCCATACTGAAAAACGTTTTGGCCTGCAGCAAATCTTGGCGAAATAAATTTCGGAAACGAATAGCGATGATAGTAGCAGTTCATAGGGCTACTCCTAGTCATAAACTTTGTTTGGTTCTGCCACCTCGTAAAAAATTTTTCGCCCGAAAAATCTGAACATACATCAAAGGTTCGAAAACGACCATTTTTCGAAGGATTTTTCGACCTAGAAAAAGAAGTTTGAGGGTTAGGACGAAAAGAATGGTTGTTTCTGGTGTAGTTTCCTAGGCCACAACTAGGAATAACATTGAATTCGTTCATGTACGTAGAACTTGAATTTCGACCAGAAAAAGTTTGAAATTGGGGATCTGCAAGTGGGGCGAAATCGTCACTATAGCGACTTCCGTAATTTATGCTTCTCAAATTGCCTGAATTCGTGTTTGGAAAACAGAAAAAACCACACGAAAAACATCTGATGGGTGGGGGAACGTATATACTGAGCAAACTTAGCGGAGAAAAACCATTTCCGTAACTACGTACGTATCTCGGCGAAAACTGAGAATTAGACAAAAAATTTGCAGTTTTTGGTGAAAAAGCAAAATTAGCATAGCGTGAACTGCTTGAAATATCACGCAAATTGGCATAAAAAGTAAGTCGGGATCGAAAATTATACATACGTATGGGACACGTAGCCATTAAATGATCAATTTTGTGACACAAAAAACACGAACGAAACTGTCTTGTAGGAAAATTATTGCTCCAAATATGGCTATAACTATGCATATTGCAACTACAATCGGCTAATAAATGGAAAAATAGAAACTAATTTCAAAAATATCATGGAAAAATAACAACTTCGGGGGGCAGTTTTTCTTTCTGTAAACGAAATCGGGTATCCAAAATTCTTAGATTAAAAAAAGTCAAAAGAGCTACAAAAAGTTAGGAATTACAGAACTTCGGAAGAAGTTTACCTCCAATCGGTCCATTCACAAAAACAATTTACTGGACTTACTCCAAATAAAAGTACAAAATTATTAGAATTCCTGATCAAACGAAAAGGGGAGGGGGAATATTTTTATAGGGGCATTGTTGCAAAAAATGTGAAGTAAGTCCGAATGAAAATTTCTTTTCCTTCGGCATACCTGAAATTAGAAAAAATCAACAGCGCCCAATGTCTTGACTAGAAGTCAAGGTTAGAGGGAACGTGGGAGTATCCAAAATCCGCACTAAAAGCTACGATTCCAAGTAATATCCAACCTAGCACGACGTTTTGCGTCTAGGATTGTCCTTTATTTGGAGCAAATACGTCCATTTTTACGACCATTATGCCTTTGAGTCGATTGGGAAAATTCCAAAATTTGCAAAAATTGGCCTAAAATTTAGAAACTTTGGCCTTAAATGCCTTCAAAAAATTTCTGAAAATAGGGATAGTCCCACTAAATTTTATTTAGCCCCAAACATTCGTTAAACTAGACTTCAAAACTGCTTTGGAGGATCACAATTTTATTAAAAGTTCGAAGATTTATTCAGCATCAAGTGCAGCTTCTGTTGCTTCCCTGTTGTTAAGATTTCCCAGTATCGGGAAAGTTCAACAACCAAGTAGAAAAAGAAGAATCATTTTATACTACTACTATAAGCCCTTTTATACTACTATTTCAAATCCCCATTGGGATTTCTTTGATTCTCGAGTTGCACTCTACACAATAGGAGAATTTAAAAAGTCTTCAAACTTAATCCAAGACGCTTTTAAAAGATTCTCTTAATTTTTGCGATTTTAAAAATACAAACCTTTTTCAATAAATCGCAAAATTCAGTTCAAAAATCGTTTTTGAAAAATCACGAAATTTGAAACTTTTTCAATTCAGCAGACCGGACAGTGGTCCTGTCACGGTCGCCAAATGTTAACTACCGGTTTACTGTCCGGTAACTAAACCGGCACTTAAATGGCGAATCGAATGCAGGTTCTTAGGTCGCTCAATTAGTAGGGGCAACTCGCTCGTATAGAAAAGATAAACCCTAACTAAAGATGCCCTAATTAAGATAAAAAGAAGGCATAATTTAATATAGAACTTACAGATTGATTTAATGGGCAAAATGTGGATGGCAGTAAATACAGATCTTGGCCAATCGGCCCGACTACACAATACCAGAAAACGATAATTAGACCAAATCGAATCGAATGAATGGACTGAAGAATGCTTCCGTTTATATAGCCCCAATTTTGATGACAATTTGGAATATGCAAATTAGATATGCAAATTAGATAGCTAATATTGCAAAGCCAGTGTTGTTACACAAAAGGAATGAAGAAACTAAAGTAATTTAGGGTGGATAACAATTAGTAAAGTAGGTTTTTAACACCGTGGTTGGATAAGAGCCCGGAGGTACGGGTTGGCCCGGTAGTTGGTGATTGTGGGCCTGGATAGTCTGTGGCCGGTGATTGGTCCTTGGGCTGGAGCGGCTTGCGCCGTGGGGCGCCCGCTCCCCTTCCGGAGGTTGGTCCGATGGTAGCTGTGTGGTCTACCCCCAACGGCATGGTTCTCGGCGGCCTTCCTGGCCTGTTAACTGTGAACTTTATATTATATCAGTCTGTATTTTGTGATTGTTGTGCATTCCGGTTCCCCCTACTCGTCCGCTCCCCCTACACCTTTCCCTTCTTTTCTAATCGTGTTGTGTTTTTCATTGGGTTTCTACTTTATGGGGTTTTCGCTTGCTTATCACCTTTTAAATTCTATTGGTTTTTTAAAATTTTTTACTTGTACCTCCGCAGTTTCTTTCGAGATTTTCAAAGTTCGGCTAGTCCGTCCTATCTATGTCGTATATTATTCCGTTTCTAACTGCTTTCGTTTTTGTTTTTACTACTGATTACTGTACCGCGGGTTTACGTATAATTTTGTTACTGCCATCTACGCCTTCTATTTTTGCCATTTTTGTTGGTGCAGCTAAAATTCTACATGTGTGCTTTATTTTTATGCAGCTTTATTTTGGCATTTAATCAGATTCGTGTATAATATGCTTACTCCGGGGGAGGCTTCCCTGGATTGTGTATGCTCTTGCTCTTTCGCTCTTTTTCGCGCAATTTCTCATAAATTTCTATAAATTTTCCGTTGGAGTAGCCTCTCCCGGAGCATCTCTATATACCATATTCATCATAGATAGCTGGGTTTCAAATCTTATTTCTTTGTATAGTCTTGTCTAGTATATTTTCTACTACTTAGTTGTCTAGTTTCTATAATGTATAGCTTTGAATTAGTGCTACCGTAGTGTGAGGTATTTAAAAATGAGTTTCCCTACCTTTTTGTAAAATGTTTTGGGTTACTCTCCCTTTTGAGACCTGCGCTCCCGTCGCGGCTGAAGGGTTATTTGTCTTTGTGTTGAGTCAATGTACTCTATATATGTTCTGTGTTGTCCGGCACGTGCCGAAGTAGTTTTACCCGTGTCTCGAAAACAGACCCCTAAAATTTGGCAAAGCCAGGGGCTCGAGTGAGATACAGTTTTAATTCTTTCTGCTTTCTAAAACGACGTTTTATCTCTACTAGTACCTAAGTTACGTAGGCTAACCCTCATTTTTAGTACTACTATTGCGTGGAGGCCGCGGCGAGGGCGCGCGTTTCAAAAGAGGGGGTAATCTCTGAACTATTTTCTGATATTCTCCTTGATTTTCATTTAAATTCATCTAAAATGTAGTGTTATCTTGACAAACGATAAACGTAAATTGTACTCTCGTGTAGGAACCTCGGTTCCTTAGCTAATTTTCACAATCAAAAACTGAGCGCAAATTCTAGTCAGTCTCACATATGATACGGAGGAGTGCGGTCGGGTTTTGTCCGATTTCTATAGTAAGTGGTCCCGGCCAGCTGTTTCGTGGGAGTCTTTGGGGACTTACCCCCTTTTCTTCTTTGGGGAACCTTAGGTTTGTATTTTGTTTCTTTTGTATTTTAGTGTGTATTGGCTATTGAAACTTTGTACCACTTTGAACTGTAAAATCCTGTTTTTCTCGTATTTCTGGCAAATTTATAATTTTGTTTAAAACCCAATAAACTCATGGTAATAAAATAGATTGCCGGCGCGTTTGTAGTTGTTTAGGGAGTAGGCGAGTTAGGGACGAGGTTTGACATGCACACACTCTAGGACCTGTGATTCTTCTTTAATTTAAATCTAGTCTTTATTGAGACAAACCAAATCTTTACACCGCTTTTTCGTGAGGACGCTCCATCTGCGGAATCGTTGAGTGAGCGCCTGCCTTCACAATGTCTTCCAATTAATTTTGGTACAACAAACCAGACAGCATTTTACTGCCATTTCATGACGGCTTGATGGGGAAGGATGGCAACGGGTATAGGTGTTGCGGATATTTGAGGCCCCCCATAGGTGTTCCGAATATCTGGGTCAGTAGCGGGTACAGGATTTCGTGAAGCGAGGGGCTCCACTACAAAGGAGCACTACCCAAAACATCATTTAGACCCCAATTTCAACCCATACGAATATAACAAATATAACGAATATAACGAATATAACAACCAAAATTTACTCAGCACGACCGGAAACTACGCAGAGCTGCCCGGTCTCTATCTTTAGCAGCCTGTAGGGCCTCAACCACCTGGTCCGGCAAATTTGGAAAAAGTTCACGTCGGACAATCATGAGCAATTTGCCCATCCAATGACCACGATTCTCACTGACCTTTTAACGCAGATCCCGCTGTCCCAAACGAGACAACTGCTCACGACTGTAGCCGATGCCCCAATATCGATCGGGAGAGGCTTCTACCAATACAGACACACCTGAATTGCGCAAACATTCCACCAACTCAGGACACGCTCTAACTTTCGCACGCAAAATGTCTAACATCACATGGGCCCGCACGTGCGAGTCTCGGCCATACCACAGACTCCGATAAACAGAATCCGGTCGGAACCACTCCTTAGCAAAACATTGGCAGCCGCTTTCGCAAAAAACGGGCACCCTTGAGAGAAGAGATACCGAGCCGGGCCAACTAGACCAAAAAAATAATCAGTTTTCCGACCTTGAAAAGGCAATTCTGACGCCTGATATTTTTCACCAAAAACTTGCAAGAACTGGTCCTGACCCGAATTAGTATCTCGAATACGGTACATGTTCGAAGCTTTTTCGCTATTACCAAATAAATGCGCAATAAAGGGAAAAGTTTTGCAGGCGCATCAGCCACAGCACAAGACTGAAAGGGGGCTTGAACCGTGAACGAAAGACTTCAGGGGGGCTTGTACCTCAAGAAAAAACTTGGAAAATGTTTTCGAAAAATTAACCCTAATTTTATTAAATCTTCCATTTTTGGAAAAAATTTCAAAACTTTGCCCGATTTGCCCGAAAAATTAAACATTTTAGCTAACAAATTCCGGCGGGGCCTGAAATTTTTTGAAAATTTACTGTAAAAACTAATTTTTTCCGGCTGGTTTTGGCTACCCCTTGGCCATTTTTTCGTTACCCCTTGTCCCCGACGGCGATAAGGCTTGTGCCTTGTCCGGGTTGGGTTGGGTTGTGACCCCCCAGACCCCCCCGCGTTAACCTATGTATGGAATTCGCTGCCCGAGACGGTTGTTAATTTTCCAAGCTTTGATAGCTTTTGTAGGCTTTTAGAGTCATTGGACCTAACGCGATTTCTAAGGGGTCGGGGGGTCAGTTGATCACCGTCATCTCCCCCGTCCTGCTCACGTTAATGAAGTTAGCGGTATTTTGCTAGTTTTTTCTTTGTTCATGTTAATTTTTGCTTTCTTTCTGTGCTGATTTTTTTCAGTTCTGTGATTTGTTCAGCGTTCCATATGTAATTGTATATGTTTATTTGTTATATATAATTTGTTTTGTTTGCAATTAAACGCTTACCTTCATTTACTTGAGTAAAGGTTTCTTTCTTTCTTTCTTACTGTCCGTGATATTTAAACGTTTTTAAACACTGCAGAGAAATCTCTAAATTCTGATATTCTTGATTCTAAAACATCTGCTTAGTCCTTGGCAATATGCCACCAAGCGTGCATAATTGCACTATAAGAAGAAGAGTAAGCCACTAGAGGGCTTCTTTTCTTTTCATTGCATAAAGGTGCTCCTCCCACAATACGTGAATGTTACCCCGTTTGGTGGAGAAGGTGGCTACTGACAGCTTAGAACTAGTGCAATGCATGCGACCCGGAGACTGCGAGTGGAGATCTTTAATCCAGGCGGCTCACACTACGCTGACTAACCTCGCCAGGGGGAGGGAATACTTTTTGGGAGATGCCAACGGACGCCAATAAAGTAGGGGGCACCCACCCAATGTTTAGACTGTTAAAAACAATTCCGGGCTATTCTCAGCATCTAGCTAGCTACTCCAAAATCCAAAAATCAAAATACTAGTTAGTAGAAGAAATAACGGTTATTAAAACAATGAGACAACTGGGCTGTTCAACTTAAGGTGGTGATTCCCTTTGGTCACAAAAGTTTGCACCATTATTACTAATTCATTACTTGGAGTTAAGAAGCCATTTTTCTATCAAAATGTAGCTTGACATTTTCTCCTTTTAATGCATGCCACGAAACTAATGTTGCTTTTCTGAAATATTTTAAACACATTTCAGAAGAAGTATAATTTTCCAGAATTTTTGCAGACTCAAGTAAATTTTTTCGCGAGGCGTCGGTTATATCATTCGATACCTCCATCAAATAGCTGGGGGCGATTTTTTGTTTATTGTGAAATCGCTCTTCGTTATAGAGAAATAAACTGAAATGTGAACTGAAATCTCCCTTTGTAGAAAGT